>JAJOOH010015374.1:0-28459 GCA_029582605.1 Solanum gracilifrons | reverse complement strand
AGGGGTAAAATATTATAGATAAATTAAGTTCGGGGGTAATAGGACCTTAGTAAAGGTTATGTGTGTCTCTGGAATTTCGGGCATAGGCTGGGGGTACTTATGCATTATCCCTAAAAATAATAAATAAGGAATATATTGATAAATATGTATGTATGACATAGTTTGGTCTTGAAAAAAAAATTGTTTCTACTTTTTTTTAAAAACACAATTTTTTAGCTTATTTCCAACAACTGAAAAACTGTGTTTGCTCCCAATTAAAAGCAGTTTTACCTAATTCGCCAAACACCTTAATTTTTCAAATATTTTTTTTTTATCAAAATAAATGTTTTTGACCTCCCAACTGGCAAACAAACTATTACTTTGGTTTCCAAATTCTTGTCAAATCAAATTATTAATCTAATATAAACTATTTGATTCTTGTATTTAATCCCATCATTAGAAACATAATGATAACTCAAACTATTTAGTGTTTGGTATGAACGAGAATGTGCTCAGAAAAATGCTTCCTAAATTTATTTATTTTCCGCGTATGTTTTGCATATTTGAGAGAGTGAATAGTAAACAACTTTTTTCCAGGAAAAATATTTTCCCTTCATGTGAATTAAAGACGTATTCAGTTATCTATAATAAATATACAAAAAGGGTTAATGATATCCTCAAACTATTTGAAATAACTCAAGTTTACCCTCTTGTTTTTTATATCAAAACTCTCCATCTAGTTTTTGAGTAATTTCCCTAGATAGTCACCCATGTTTGAAAAATTACCTAATAATATCACTTTTGTTTGTTTTAGGACTATAATATCACCCAACTTTGCATATTTTCCTCAAAATATATTTGACACAAAAAGACATCTTTCTCTCTTCTAATAAATGTCATGTCATATTATTCCCTTTTTACTAAAAACAACTTTTTAAATCAACCTATATGATATACTCGATAAAAAAAGTTATTACATAACGCAGAGTGAACATTTTTAAACAAACTCATATTTATTTTCTGTTATTATGATTAACACTAATTATTTATTCTAAATCATTCATTCTTTAAGTTGTTATAGAATGTGTAGGGTGAACATTAAAAACAAGTAAAAGTGAACGAAAAAAAAAGAAAAAAAAAGTAATGTTAGAGAACAATTTTCACGTACTCAAAAAAAATCAAAAGTATTATATCAACTAACTCTTTTTACGGATTTTTTTCTAGCAACTATTCTCTCTGTCCATTTTTATTTATTCATTACACTATAAATAATAATTCATTTGTTACTTGTTTATTTTAGAAAATCAAATAATAATTTATTACTTAATTCCTAATTCACTGTTATTATTAATTATAGTCATTTGCCAATGCATTTTTTAAAATATAAAATTTATTATTTTCAAAGATTGATATAGTAAAACTATCTTTATTATTCCTTAAGAAATATGTCAAATTAATACTGAACAACTAAAGATGTAAAGATGGACGGAAGAGTAGAAACTAAATTTCCCAGTTAAAAAAATAAATATGATATGACATTCCATTAAAACTGTGCACTTTGCATATTCTTTAAGAAATTAATAAATGAATGAATTGAGAAATGATTTTAGAAAAATAATTAATGTTAAATGTAATAATAGAATAAAATATGTTTATCTCTTAATATGCTAAAGTAAAAAAATAAAAATGATAAATAATCAAGAATTTTTTATTTATTTTACTGAATATAACATGAGTTATTTTGAAATATTATTTTTTTAAAATAAAAAATGAATAATGTGACACGGCATCTCAATAGGAGAGAATAATGTTTTTTCTTTGTAAGTATATTTTAAGGAAAACATGCAAAATCAGGTGCTATTGTAATCCTAAAACAAACATAAGTGATATTATTAGGTAATTTCTAAAACATGAATGACTATCTAGGAAAATTACTCTCTAGTTTTTGAACCACAAATACCAATAGATGTATCCACATAAGCCGCTGACATGGCAGTCCAGACAAATAAGGGGGCGAAAACCCCCTCAAACTATCAAAAATATCTCAATTTTACCTTCCATTTGCTTTGGTGTCAAAAATACGATTGTGTTCTAATTTTTTATGCATTTAATGAAGTTATTTTCTTTTGATGGGTTTTAAATAGAACTTTTAAAAAAATGTAAAATCATAGGTTCAACTAAAATTTTCAAGTTCAAATGAATTTAAGTAGTAACAAAAGAAAAGAATTATTTATAATTAAGATATATTTTTAAACCATCACAAATTAAGTTCAAGTTCATTATTTCAAATTTTGTGAAACAAATTTTAGCATTCAAATAAAGTAAGATTATTTATAAGTTGTTAAATAACGGGACCCCAAATTAAGTTGTATAAAATAAAGGGAAAATGGTCTGACATACCCTTCAACTTTGTCATTTAGAGCTGATATACCCCTCGTTATGAAAGTGACTCATATATACCCCTACTTATATACAAATGACTCACATATACCCTTTTCCTCTAACGGATATGAAAACAATTAATATCAGGTTAATTTTTTATTATTTTTTTAAAAATAAATATAATCCCATATGAGTATATTTAATCCTCCTCAAACATATATATTTTATTTAACTTTTTTTTGTTTCAATGACTAATTTAGATTTATTTTTTTGGTGGTCAAATTTATTTATGTTTCACTAATATTCTTGTAAAACTTATTATAGATGACCAAATTTTTTCTTCAAATACAAAAATTAAATTACAATATAGACAAAAAAAAATAGTTTTAAATTATAATATAGCCACAAAAAAATATTTTTAAATTTTTTTCTTTACACTAAGGAATGAAAGAAAAAAACAAAATAAGAATAAGAAACTCAAATAATTATAATAAAAGAAGTCAAAACACAATTTATGTATGAAAAAGATTAAAATATACCTTGAACTTTGCTAGAAGAATCATATATACCCCTAAATAATTTTTAAGAAAATTAAAAGTCAAAAATATAAATTTAAAACTAACTTTTTCACTTCCGTTAAATGAAGGGTAAATGTGAGCTCATTTTGTAACGGTAGGGGTATATGTGAGCCGTTTGTATAACGATAAAGGTATATATGAGTCACTTTCATAACGAGGGGCATATCAGCTCCAAATGACAAAGTTGAAGGGTATATTAGGCCCTTTTCCCTAAAATAAAAAATGATACATACTCCAAATTTTCGCCAAGTCAACATAGGGCGTTTATAAGATAAAGAAAGATAAAAAAATATCAACTGTCCTTTTGTTCAAATATATCCAATCTTCTTTCTTTAATATAGAAACTATTTAGAAAATAATCTTATTTTACGTACCATACGTATTGTTATGATCTTAATCTATAAAAAAAATAAATCAAAATACACACTCATAAGTCGTCATTAATAATTATTCTTATTTACTTGACTTGACTTTATTTTTAATTTATTTGTTCTTTTATGCCATGTATTTTTTTTTTTTTAACCTTTTCAGGGGAGTTTCCTTTAACATATATCTTCAGTATTCATCTTGTCCGTTAACCGCACCCCCTTTCTCTATCTTACATCTCTTATCGAAAGACAAAAATCAAAATTAAAAGAGATAAGTGTAAAAAATATATCTAAATTTTTTTTTTTTAGTTTCATATCTAAATTATTAAAAGTGTACGTTTCATATTTAAACTATAATGTGTGTAATATATTTTCTCTTTTATTTGCAAAAATCTTGCCACATGGAGTTTGTGTAATACACTCTCTTTTATGTGCAAAAATCTTGCCACATGACATTCCACATGGATAAAATATTTCACATTGACAAAAATTAAATACACTATTAATATTAATTAAAAACTAAAGATTAAAAGTATTATTATCCCAAAAACTAATTAATTATTTTAAAAAAAATAAAATTTAAAATATTTTTCTCATCTCACTCCACTATTTTCTCCCCCCTCCTCCGAGAATCCCCCGTCCTTTTATTTTTTAAAAATCTTTTATAAAATATTTTTTCAAAATTCAAACCTAACCCCCTCCCCCACTCCTCCTTAAAAAAATAATTTGACATTATTTTTTTAAGAAAATAAAATAAAATTCTACCGCATCCCATCTAACCCTCTGCTCCTATTTTATTTTATTTTTTAACGTTTTTCTTGTTTTGTGTTAAATGTGTACATATATTTTTAAGAAAATATTATTTTCTACTTGCATACCGAATATAACAGAAATAAAAAATTTATTTTAAAAAGAATCTTGAAGCAGTAAAAAACATAGTATATATATATATATCAAATACAAAACCAGAAATTTTTTTTAGAAGCAGATGATTATGTGGGGTGGGGACATGGGGTAGAATTTTTTTTTAAAATTGGGGTGAGGGAAATACGGTGAGAGGAAGTGGTGGAGTGAGGTAAAAAATATTTTACATTTTATTTTATAACTTTTTAGGGGGAATAGTAATACTACTATTTTGGAGTTGATGTTAAGTTTTGATGATTTAACAAACTTATGGATCTAACAAGGGACCAAATCCTTGTTATCGGGACTGACGACAGGGCAAATGAATGAATAGACTCAGTGTGAGGAATATTTGTGCGTCTTCATCAAAAAGGGGGAAAATGTTATATTCTAGGTGTTTTGATGATCCTCACAAATGCAGGGACCCGATCCCTGGCAGAGTGCTCTCGTCCATATTCATCATGAAGTAGAATTGTAAAGCTGTCATGTTAGGTGGTAGGTGAAAAGTGCAGTGTACTGCACCAATAGAAAGAGCGAACGAGATTGTTTGTTTCAGTGGCTCATAATTGCAGGGACCCGGTCCCTGGCATAGTTCTCTTCATCAGATGTATAATGAGATACAGCTGGAAAGTTGTCGCGTCAGAGGTTGGTTAGGTCGTTAGTGTACCACACCAATCAGAATGGACGAGGTTGTTTGTCCAGCAGTTAATACGTTTTTATGGTTGATATTTTCAACATGACAAACAACATATCAAATTCATTTATTAAAAAGAGGAAGAGAGCCAACAAGCCTTTTCAAGAACTCCCAAAGAACATTGCAAGGGACCTGATCCCTGCAAGACTGCGATATGAAAAGGTGACAAGGCAACCGTCAGAAAAGTTGGCACCTCTGATGTGGTAGGTGAACAATTTTTCTGAACAATAGGCTTTTAGCCAATAAGGTCGTCTCAAGGAGTTTGTGTGCATTTTATATAGTCTCCTCACCAAAACACAAACTCAAGATTTGAAAAACAAAAACTCATAAGCTTAAAAAGATAAAGCCACCTTCAAGGAAGAACTCAAGCACAAGAACACATACAACAAGGACCTGATCAACTGAAGAAGTGATTTTCGTACCTGTTGTTGTTCTTGAATGTTTGTATTGAGCTAAACTTGTAGGATTCGTTTCACTCTTGTTAGAAATGTTTCAAATCTCTGTTTAAGTCTTTGTAAGAACATTGTTAGAGTTAACTTTGTGTCTTACGGTTAAAGTTTATATTAATCAGTGAGGGTTAGTATAGTGGGCAATGGATGCATTCCTTTGGCTCGTTTAGTAATATGTTGTATTACTTAGTCTAGAGATTAGGGGGTTAATCTCTTGTGTGGTTGTAAATTGTGTCTTACTTTTGCTTGAGAAGAAGATTAGTAAAAACAGTTTGAAAAGTCCTGTAAGACAGGTCGTGATTTTACTCCCTTGAACAAGGAGGTTTCCACGTAAAACTCTTGTGCCTGATTTACTTTGAGCGATTTATTTTCTGCACTTATATTCTGTCGGGGACCTGGTCCTATGAACACTGGTGGACGCGTACATTTCAACAAATACTTAATTAATCTTTAACTTTAACTAATCCTAATAATATATTTAATTTTTGTCAAGGTGAAATGTTTTGTCCATGAGGAGTGTGATGTGTCAATTTTATTTTTTTTAAATAAAAGAGAGTGTATTACACTCACCATGATGAGAGTGTAATAAAAAAGAGGTGTATTTTTCAAACTAATAAGTGATAGTTTAGGTATGAAACTCACACCGTTAATAGTTTAGGCATGAAACTAAAAAAAAAGATAGTTTAGGTATGTTTTTTTTTATCGTCATCTCAAATTAAAATAGAGTAAGTTACGGTGTGTTCATATCAAGTGTTGTATTTTGATTTTTGATAATTTAATAAATTACTCAACAAAGGGATCTGATCCTTAGAGTATTCGCCATACAGAACACGTCAATGACGTGCAGCTGTAAAGCTGCAAGAACTAAAGGTGGGAACTACAGCAGAGGCGCAGAAAGAACAATAGTCCTAGATCAAGGGTGTGCTACTAGATTGTTGTCTTTCTTATATTGGATATATTGATAAAAACAATTTTTCAATAAAAAATATTCAAAGCAAAAGTCATTCTCAAGGAATAATTATTCTCATACTCAACAAAGAACCTGGTCAAATATTGCAAGTATCCTAAGTTGTTAGTTGAGTTTATTCAAGACACGTCTTGTGCTCTCATAGTAGATCTATTCCTATGTTATAAAGGATAACAAATCATGTCAATTCATATCATTGTGAGTTGAGTTTGTGGCTAGAGTTAGCCGAATTATAGTTGTTTGAAGTCCATGTTAACCAAAAATAGTTGATATGGTGGGCAATAAGTTATTGTTTTGTGTCTTGTAATAGAGGTATTACAAGGTGGGTGGGATTAAGATTGGGCACCAGACCGGATTGTACCGGTACCATTCCAGTCCGTTCCGATAGTATTTGGAACGGAATGGGATACATTGAACCGGCCGTACTCGAAACGGAACGCTATCACGATTTGATACCGGTATCAATTCATCCCGGTTCATTCCGATCCCGATAAATTATTTTTAATTAAAATTAAAAATAGTATTTGTGTCATTATTTTATACTTTTATTAGCATTTCTTTTTTGTTTATTTTATTTTTTAAAATTACAAACTTAAGTTATTTAAATTACAAGTTATAAGTATAACTTAATAACTTAACAACTTATAAACTTCAAAAGATTCAAATCTTGAAAACTTATAACATAAGCTCAAAAACTTAAAAAACAAAACTTTATTAAACTTAACTTACAAACTTATATAAGTAAAAAATTTAAAAAAACATCTTTAAAATAAACTTAAGTAAAATTAAGTTATAAATTTTAAAACTTAAATACTATAAACTAAAAAACTTTTTTTTTTAAAAAACTTTCATATTTTCGTAATTCAAAATAACTCACAAAAATAATTATTTTTTGAAATAGCTATGTGTGTCGTCCTGTTTATCCCATCCCGTTCCGATCCATTCCAGTCTGTCCCGATTCTATCCCGATATATAGTGGGCGGGACGGAACCGAGCCTCCATTTCGGTAATTTCAGCCTGATTCATCCCGATACCGGTCAAAAACCCGGTCAAACCATTCCGTTCCGATTCGATGCCGATTCATTCCGATCCGGTGGTCCCATTCCGATCGAAGCCCGCCTTAGGTGGGATTAAAAATTTAATCATTTGTGAACACTCTAGCCTGTATTAATGAGTTGCTTGAAGTTATTAAAATTTTGAGAAATTCTATGCGACAGATCGTGATTTTTCTTCAATTGAGTAAGCATTCACATTAACTACTAGTACAATGAAGGGATCTGGTCTCCTAATTGGTGGTGAACTAGTACAAGCCAACATCAAGTTAAAATAGAAGAGTTATAAACTCATATATACACCATGAAACCTTACTTGGACAATAATATGTAAGGTAAGATCAGTTGTTGAGAGGATAGACTCACCATCACATAAATGTCTAGTGGCAAGGCTAACACCGTAAATATATTTATGGTCCAAAAAATAAATGAAAAAGGCATTTTTTTATATAAAAAATAAATGAAAGATAAATATAAGCTATTTTGAATAGTTCGAAAGTATTTTTAATCATTTTCCGATTATATATATATATAGATATGGATTTAGGGAGAATAAGTTAAAGTAGGAGTGAAATTAATTAATGAAAGATTATGTACCATCCCTTAAGAAAACCTCTATTTTTGCGAGGTGGAGGAGCAGCATATGTCGGGGGAGGCATCACTGGAGGAGGACCACCCTGATAATAACCTGCGCGCAACAAATTTCGAGTCGAGAAAAATAAATAATCAAAACAGAAAAGGAAAACTAGAGTAACCAATTATAGTCTTAAAATTCAGCGCAGTTAATGTTCCAATCTCTATGATAATTCTCTAATTTGTCAAATAATATAAAATATAGTGAATGTTATAATTTCTATAATAATCAAATACTCCTTCCATCTGATTTGACATGAGGTTTAAGGAAAAAAAAATAGTAACACTTTTGAAATTCGAAATTGTTAAATATTTGTATGCATGTAAATCAAAGAAATTTTAACGATAAATTGTTTCTAGAAGGTGATGTTTTTATTGGAACATTTTTTTTAAAAAAAATGCCACGAATAGGGAATTTATTGAAATAATATATATTATAGTAATATAAATACCTTGAGCGGGGTATGGAGTAGCGTACTTTGGAGGTTTGTTCATAATTTCAAACTCTGAAAATAATATCAATAACTAATTTGGGGTATAAAATAATATTCAAAACTGAAAAGCTTGAGGAGAATGAGAGGGAAAAATTTGTTATTTAGATGAAAGCTATATAAGGTTAGTAAGTTTTGTGTTTCATAGAAATGAGGTATGTGGGAAAGTTGAACACGTAGCAAGCTCATCACACAAACGTGCCAACACTACAAGGATTCCTAAGTCGTCACTTACAAGACTTTCCTCTTCACTTTTGGCACACATTCTACTTTTAATTACAAAATTAATAAACTTTGGAACTAAGTTTGATTAATACTTTCCTGTCCACTTTAAATTGTCATATTACGTTTTTCAAAAGTTAATTTAATTAATTTTTAAAGTTAAATTAAATTACATTAATTTGATATTTTAAACAAAAAATTTAGATATTCAAAAGCAATACAAAAAGTACTATAAATTTCAATTATTTACATATCAATATGATAAAAAATACATCATAAAATATCAGTTAAAATTATTATCGTTTGATTCTAAAAAAGGAAACTATAACCGTTAAAAACGAATGAAAGTATATATTTCAATCTTTCAAATTTACCAAAAGTAAGTAAAAAAAATTGTCTTTCTTTCTTTTTCTTTTTCCTTCTTTTTTTTTTCTTTTTTTTTTCTACTAGTAGAAGTGTGAGTAAAGAAGACGTATCAACATATCTGCTAAATATCTTTTTTAATTTATGTAAGGATATTTTAGTCTTTGAATGAACAAATGAAACACGCCTTTCAAATACCGTATCATACTATACTAGGTCCACCCTTCTCATACTTGAACATATCCTAACCGTCTCTTTCTATTTTCTGCCTGACTTCCAAAAAATATCCATAGTTTTTTTCATCTTGTCAAGTTACAAATTCATGTATGCTCTCTTAAGTTTTTGCCTTAATTTTCTGTTCCTTTTTTCCTTTTGTTTTCTTTCCACTTTTTCTTCAGATTTTTTGCAGAGTAAGGATGTTCTGTAGAGCCAACTCTTTCCAGCAGACTTCTATCTTTCTTATCACATTATACCCCTCTTCTATTTTTTCAGGCTTAGAAATGCTCATTCTATGCTGAACTTATAATTTTGGGTTAGATAAAAATCGACAGTTCTTGTTGATCATTCTTATTCTCTTACGTTTTTTTAATACAGTGACCTCATATTTACGTTTTAGTTTCTCTGTCTTCAGCGGATAACTATGCCCTCCAAAAACTTTGAGTGTGCACAGGTAGACACACGTCCTATATAACATAATAAATCTAGGACGTCACGTAGGACATAAAATTGTCATGTAGGGTGTCATGTAGGATGAATGTGTCTATTTGTTCAATTTTATACAAATTTAAGTGTCTACTTATACATACCCAAAGTTAAAGGTCATGTAGTTAGTTGACGCTAAGTTAAGGGTCATGTTTATGTATTATGTCATTATAAAAAATTATAAACATAGTAATTAGGATAGTTGGCAAAATAGCCACTTTCAAGACTTAATTGGACATTAAGTCACAAGTCTTGAAAAATTAGGAGCGAAAGGGTCTCATGAACCCTTGTACTTGTATGAATTTGTATTGTGAACCCTTCTACTTAACATTTTATCAACTGAACCCCTAAACTAAATAAAACACAATAAATTAAACCCCTTTGACCATTGACCATGCTTATGTGGCATTAAAATAACTGAGTTGGCGAGAGAATGTGACTACACGCATTTAAGGCGAGTGAACATCATATTTTAAACTTTAAATTTTAAATTATTAAAATTATATAATAAAAAAATTAAAAAAGAAAAGAATCCATCTTCTTCCCCACACCACTTTTTCAGCCACCCCGTCCCCATCGCTGCCCAAACCTCTTTTTTATTTCTCCACACCATAGTTATCCTCTTTAGCCCGATCTTGGCATTAGCACTTTGGTGACATCAGGTTTCATGGCAATTATCAGTGGAGGGAGAGAGTCGTGTTGGTTTCATGGCAGTGCTCGGCGATTCAAAATGGTGAGAGAGAGAAAGGCGACTCTGGTCCCTTTTTCGCTAGAATGAGAGTGATGTTGGTCCTTTTTTCCGCCAGAATGGGAGGAGGCGGCCGGCGAGGGAGTTTTCAGGTACGCCGGAGAGGATGGAGAGAGGAGTTTGCAGGTCCCCATCTTCAATCTTTCACAACAATCGTCTCCTTCTAATCCCTTAAACTTGTCTTTTTCAACCCGTTCCGATTACCCAAGAAAATCTCAGGTGAATTTTGGGTAGATTTCGACGAGTTTCACGGCAGAGGTTGGTGTGAAATTGTATTTGTAAGCAATTTGGGGTGTGAAAATAGTAGTTGGTGTTGGATTGCGAAAAGTTTGGCCAGATCTGGTTGTACGGTGGCCAGATCTGGTTGTTAGGTGGCTTAGGTTGTTGTTACTGTAGAGGTTGGATGAGGAAAGAAAAATAGTGATGGTGTGCGGCGGAGATGAAGACGGGTGAGGGAGAAAGTATATGTGATTTCGCCGGCAAAAATGGCGATGACGCCGGCGATGGCTTTCTTTTGGTGGTGAAATAGTGAAAGTAGGGAGAATTAGAAATGCCAATAATAAATTAAAATGTTATTATTTTACATTTTATTAAATAATTTTGGTTAATAATTTTTAAAAATAGTTATGAAATAATTATGATGTGACATTAATATATCTGACGTGGATATGACATGTCAATTATATAAAAGAGAGTGAGCTACACACATGGTTGGAGGGGCTTAAAAGTCTCATTTTAATTGAGTTTAAGGGTCCAAATGACAAATGGGTAAGTAGAAGGTTTCATAATACAAACTGATACAAGTATAAGGGTCCACCAGACCATTTCGCCAAAATTAGGTCTATACCCACTATTTATGACATCACCCATGTGACCTACTTCCAACATACAAAAGAAACTCCTAAGTTTTAATATATACATTTTGGTCTCCCCCCCTTCTTTTCCAACATATATGAAATATTTCTTTTATTAAAACTATATTTGAATAAGAAAAACTCTCCAACAAGAAATCCAAATAGCTCATTTTTGCTGTTGATTTTGCCAATTTCGACGAATTTTTCAGCGATATTATCCATTTCACAAGTAAAATCATCATCATCCTACTCATTGCTTTCATTTTTACTCTATTTTCTTTCAAAAACCAAGCTTCAAAATTATTTTCCCGCCATTATAGAAGCTTGCGAAATTTTTCATAATCACTTGATAACTCATTAGTAGATACATTTCAGTAGTTTAGAAGCATTAAAAATACGTTTCTCCATTGCAGGAGCTCAATTTTGAACCCGATCTAATTCAATCATGTTTTTGTATGAATTTCGTATCAATCATCGATCGTTAAAGACTGATACTGTAATCTAGTTGTAACACCTCAGTATTTGAAAGAGCTAAAAATACAAAGAACTAAATTGGAAATAGCAAAATCTGAAATTTTGCATGTTATGCATAAGTTATGAGTTTTGGATCAACTTCAAACGAGCATATCTTTCAGTACATGATGAGTTAGCTAGCCCATAAGATATCAAATGAAAGGTCTTGGAATCCTCTTTCCAACGCCACCGAGTTTGCTAATTTTCGAGCTCGTACGAGGGAGATATGTCCGTTTGAAGTCAGGCTATTCAATTAAGGAAAGCTACCCGAAAATGTGAGGGGTGTTTTAGTCTTTTCCATATCCAATTAGATTAAAACGTTTTTAGTAATATTTTGGGGTCAAATCTAATTTGGTTCAGTTTTACAAATCCTAAAATACACTTAGGGTTTTAGAAGAGAAGAGAAAAGAGGAGAAAAGAGAAAAAGGAAGAACGGTCGAGGTTTCTTGCGAATCGAGGATTTAATTCGCCAAATCGCGGTATGTAAGTTCTCATAGTGTTAGGTTCGTTCACCCACACACCAATCATGATTTACATAATTGAATTCGTCCATAAAGATTGAAAGATTTAAGTTCTTGATGTGTGTTCTTGAAGTATTGCTTTTGTTCTTGAATTAGGATGAGTTTGATGAGTTCTTAAGGAAATCGTATTGAGTTTGAGAGTTGTTTTTAGTAGATTCTTGTGTACTTGTATTGGGTAATTGAATCTAAGGAGAATTTGAGAAAAGGAATCGATTCTAGACGAATTAGGATAAGAAAATGAGAAGAAAAATTCGTCGGATTGATCTGAGAAGGGGTGGCGCAGCGCGCCCTAGATGCGCCAATAGGTATGGCATGGCGCGCCAGTAGGTTTGGCCTGGCGCGCCAGCAGTGTGCCTCAAATGACTCTCTGAAGTTTAGGGGCTGGCGCCCTGCCCTAAGCCTTTTTTCGTAGTTTTACCCGTCTAAGTCCTTTTTAAGTGTACATTTACTTCCTATTGAGTCTAACTACTCTAAACTACTTCTAAACATCAAGAGATCATTCATAACATGAATCACAAACCTTGAATCCATAATTCAAATTCAAGGAAAGAGTTTAGAGTCAAGTCTTGAGAGTTCTTCGAGTCATCTTAAGAAGCCTTTTACAAATATTTTAAACTTGTTTTAAGACTTGAGCATTTAAGTTTGAGGAAGAGTAGAGTTGATTTCATTTTCTTTAAAATGATATATGGGAACTAAGTATTCCCCAGAGAAATGTTTTACATTTTAGAGAAAAAGGAAACACCGATATCCAAAAGAGTTCATGAGTACTATCTCTTTTAAAAGAACGCCTTTTGAGTAATAATCTCACAGTTAAGGAAGATGAAATGTTTTATTTAAAACATTATGAGCTAAGTTATATTATGGGAGTAGTATTGAGCACCGATATGGGGGAAAGTTCTAACAACTCAGAGCCCCCATAAACCATGTAGCCAACGTGGGAAGAAAGGGTCACACTTTTTAGATGATTCCTTATTATTTTTTAGCATAGACTAGTGAATCCACTTAGTTGAGGAGTTCTATACCCTGACAAAGTATAAGACAGTTCTGGCAGCGTGGGCTAGATGATGTATCATCACATAGCTCATAGTGATGGTTGTCGGTTAGAGAATCTCCCAAACAGAGTTATTTTGTATTTTACATACAAACTGAGTTATATTGTATTTTTCAATACATTGAGTTGTTATCTATTATTTTAAAAGCTTTTCTTTATATTGCATCTTTATCACTGCTTTATATTGAAATGAGTTGAGTTTGAGTGAGTTGATACGAGGTAAGTGTTTCTTCAGTTCCTGTTCAAGCTTATATCATGCTTTAGTTTTCCCCTTACATGCTCGTACATTCCATGTACTAAAGCCATTTGGTCTGCATCTTTCATGATGCAGATACAGGTAACAAGGATCATCAACCAACACTTGTTGATCCAGTCGAGTTCACGATTTATTTGGTGAGCCTCCTTGCTTCCGGAGGATCCCTTCTTTATTTTTTCAGTATTTCAGTTGTTCGTATGATCAGGGGTCTTGTCCCTACATCCCTCATAGTATTAGAGGCTTCATAGATAGACAATAGTAGTTCATGAGTCTTTTTCATTTCCTTTGTTAAATGTCGAGACTTGAGTTGCCTCTTCGGCCAGTGAATTTTTTTTTTAACATTATGAGTTATCTCTTTTAAACACATTGAGTAAGGTTTGATTTTGAGTTCTTTTAAATGTTGAATAAAGTCTTCCGCTAAGTATTGAGTCAGGCTAAGGGTTCTCTTGGGGACAACAATGGTTCTCGAGTGCCGGCCACGTCCATGGTGTAGGCTCGGGGCGTGACACTAGTATCTATCTTTGTAGTCTATAATGGCAGTAGCTGAATTTGTTGTTACTGGTGGTGATTATATGCTATTATAAGAGGAGACTCCCAAAAGTTGGAATTGAAAATATTTTAGTAAGACGATAGTGCCCATTGAGTTGCGTCGCAATGGTTCATATGAAGATATGATTGCAAGCGTAATTGAGGTCGGTGAGTTAACTTCCGAGCCAAATGACTTGATGATTAGCTATCAAATGAATGAGAGGGGAAAAATACATCCCATATTCATAAAAAAAAATGTTAGGCATGTGAACTTGTACATGGTAGATATTGGTATTGATGGCTCTAGGCCTACATTAAGGACAAATGCCAATGCGAGGCCTCCAATTGAACCAACAAATTCATTTAACGACGACAATGATTCGATTGGAAATGAAAGATTGGGTGATTATTCAAATGAGAGCTTGGGTTATTACTCAAATGAGAGCTTGGGTGGTCATTCAATGAATATACATGATCATCCGGTGAATGTAGAAAATCAGCCAGTAGATGCTGAAGATTCCGAACACGAATGTTGTGAAGAAATGCATGGAGAACATGAATTGGGATCACAATCCAACCATTACTTCTCCGATGAAATTAACTTATGCATAAATTAAACTTTCAGTAGCAAGAATGAGTTGCAATTGTTATTAGCCAAAGCGGCGACAAAGAGGTCTTTTGATTTTGCTACTATGAAGAGTTATACTAAATATTTAAAGGTGAAATGTGTATTGCACAACTGTGCATGGATGTTGCGAGCGAGAAAATATGAGTGTTCAGATAGATTTCGTATCTACAAGGACATTGGTGAGAACAGTTGTGGCATTGAACATGTCAACAATAGCTATAGAAAAATCTCAATCATAATCATTACTTCACTTTGTGTAAATACGTATCGTGATGGCAAGGGTCCAAATGCTAAAGAGATTCAAAGGGCTATGTTTAGTTCTTTTCGTTGTAGTTCAAGCTATTGGAAATCTTGGAAGAGAGGTATGGTTGCCAAGGAAATGGTCCGAAGGACAACGGAGAACGAATATTCATGCTTACCGGTCTTTTCCTACATGATGGAAACTCTTAACGTTGGTTCTAGCTATAGTATCATGGTAAACGGGGATAGTCATAAGTTCATGTATTATTTCTTGGCTTTCGATGATTGCATTAGGGAATTTACCCACATGAGAAAGGTAATTGCGGTCGATAACACTCATTTACATGGTAAATACAAGGTCGTGCTATTGAGTGTTGTTGCATAAGATACGGAGAATTATGTTTATCCAATTGCCTTTTGTGTCGTGGACAAAGAGAATGATGCATTTTGGACATTCTTCTTTAAGAAGTTGAAGGATATTGTGGTAGATGAACCAGATTTGTGCTTTATCTCCAATAGACATAAGAGCATCATCAACGGTACTGTGAAGGTTTACAGTCATGCTCACCACAGATATGTATGAAGCACCTTGATGAAAATCTCCGCGTAAATCATCATTGTGGAGATTCCCTCTATCTATACTACAATGCGGCAAATGCTTATTCTTTAGAGGAGTTTAACAATCATTTTGTAAAATTCAAGAACAAATGCCCTGAGGCAGCCGTCGTCCTTGAGAATAAAATTGATTTTGAGAAGTGGAGCATGGCACATTTTCCTAGCAATAGTTATGATGTGATGACCAAAAATATTACCGAGCCACTCAATGCTATTTGATAGACGAAAAAGAGTATCCCATGGCATCTATATTTAATTTAATTGCTAAGAAGTTTGGCGAATTGTTTAGGGAGAGACATGCACATATCCTCAAATCAAAGGATAATAAAAGGGTGTCGGCTGTCGAAAAGATCGCAAGAAAAAAATGATCGAGGGTGACTACTTATATGCAGAGAACGTAACCATGAACCACAATCAGTTTACCATGTTCGGCGCAGGTGTTAGAGCCAATGTGAACATACTAGAAAAGACATGTTCTTGTAGTGAATATGACTTGATCAAGATACTGCGTGCTCACGCGATGATCGAAGCATAGAAATGAGTATGGTATGAGCATCTATGAGTACTCTTCGTCTTTGCATAAAGTTGAAGCATACCTCTTTGCATGCATACCTGAATTCTATTAATGTTGTCCTTCTCGAGTCGGAATGGTGTGTGCCAAAGTAATTACTTAATGTGAAGATTCTTCCACCTCTTGTCGATACCAAGCTTGGAAGAAAAGTAAGAAAACGTGTCAAGAGCCTCAGTGAGAATTTCAAGAGCAAGAGTGGGAACAAATGTTCAATTTGCAAGAGAACCATGTGTATGAACAACAACAAATCTTAAATAAGCTTGATTGAATTTGTTTTTGTAATCAAGATACTGGAGATCTCAAGCTAGCGGTTTTTTTGGACCCTAGCATTTTGGTCAATTTAATGTCAGCTATTATCAAAATTACTCATGATCTAATATAGATCAATCAAAAGATGACATACATTTTGTACACTATCTATTAATGTTTATTATCGAGTCAACTCGTTGTGTATTAAGTTGTGTATTATTAATATATGAAAATTCATGGTATTTGTAATGCAATGATTTTAATGCATGAATTAGAAAATTCATGATATTTGTAAGAATAACTTGAATATACACTCTACCAAATGGCCCCTTAAAGAATTGTCAAAAAATCAGATGTTACCGTTGGAAAAGTAGCAATTTGAACTTTTGTTACCTTTGTAAAACTTGAATATGTAAATATTTACTGGTTTTCAAAATATATAGACCCTTTATACAATCGATACATCTCTATGTGCATGGTGTATATCTGACCAATGATATTTACACTCTGACATTAGTAAGGTATATTTGGGTTTATATCTATGTAAATAATTATCAATACTGCACATACTAGAATATGATACTTATATATAGACCATAACTAGTTAAATTTAAAAAAGAACACTATTAATTAATAATAAATTATATTTTTGAAATTTATCCGATAAAACTAATTTAAACAAGTCATGTGATCATGTAAGGGTCCACATAAATTGGGGGTGGTGATCAGATATGTACGAGGAAGAGTTTACAATCAACATCCTTAGAACAATATATAATTTTTTATTTTTTTTAACCTTTGTATTTATATATTTTTATTTAAGTTCATTAGTTTTATAAAATAGTAGGTTGTTGCAAAATTTAATGTTATCTTTTTATGATTGTTATTTTAATGTTACATACATTAAGTATGTATGTATGTATGTATTATGTGCATGCATATGTAATTTTCATCTTTCATTTATCCCTTAGGCATAATACATTAACGTGCTTTTAACTTGGATCAACTAGCATCTATTCCCTCTAATTTATGGTGTGCACAAGTAGACATTTAAACTTATATAAAGTTGAACAAACAAACAGACGTGTCCCACACATAGCATAATATGTTTCATATATGGCATAATACAATCAATTTGAGTGTATCTCACACGAATTATCATGTAGAACACATGTGTCTACTGTTGGAAAAATAAGATAATAACTCATAAAGAAATGTTTTATTAATAAATTATTAGTTATAATATTAAACTTTATCAGTATTTATATATTATATCTTTAAAGGTATGTTATTATATTGTTTAATGGCCTAACCTTTTTTGTCATTAAGACATGACAATGCAAGACCTATAATGGATTAATGGTGATAAATGTTTTTACCATATTTAATGTTGGAACGTTATTGTTTGAACGTTGATTTGATTTGAGTATATATGTACATATATATCGTCTTCTCTTCCTAAGATACAAAAAGATATGGAAGTGATTAAAATACACATATTTTTAAATAAGTTTTTCCTCCTACGTAAAGATATATTTTAGTGCTGGATTTTCTTTGATTAAATCTTTGTTAGTTTTTGGCTCCTAGTTTTATACTAGAAGAGCTTGTTGAATCCTGGGGGATACACCTATACCGGGTGAAATATCCTTAAGGATACTGTCTTCCGACACGCCTCAAGCTATGAGAATTTTCTATAAGAGTTTGTGGTGAAATATACGCTTTGGTGAATTCCGTACAAGTGTTCGTGATGAAGGTATTTTCCGTAAGTTTTACAACAATCTTAAGGATATTTTAGTATACTTTATTCCTACGGAAATACTATTTGCAAAATCACAACAGAGGAACTCAGAAGGTCAATTGAATTCTTTATACTAATAAGGTATGTGATGATATTATATGTCTATATTATAATAGATATTTATGTGAAAAATTAAGGCATATTTGTGTGACAAATTAAGGCATCATGCCCTTAATATAGAAGAAGATTTGGAGGATGATAATCCCGCTAAGTAAATGTAAATTTGTGTAAGCGGATGATATAAATTGTTGTGGTCATTTTTCAAGCGAATCTTGTAGCTAATATGTGAAAGTGAGAAATTGGGTGTTAGAATTTTTATGTTATTGAGTACATTTGTTCTGACTAAAATTATTGTGTCCTACACTCAAATTTGAGAAGAAGGAAAAAAATTATATAGTTCTTAGAATGAAAAAAGTTCTTATTAAACTCACAAATGAAAAGATTGACATTATTCGAGGTGGTACATGATTTAATATTTGTGCTAAATTGATGCTTGTGAATAATGAGAAAGGTTGAATGAAAATTTTACTTGAATTTGATAAGGTATTGACAAATATGACATTCTTGGGGTTGATGAATTTGTAGCCTTGATTTTGTTTATGCTTAATGTTTTAAGTGATAGATGAAAATGTTAATAGTTATATATACTTGATTGGTTGAGATAATTTTTGACTTGTTAGACTTTTAGTCTATTTAGTTTAATTTTAGATTAATAAAATAAAATTGATATCTTGTAAATTCATATATTCAAATTCATTATTTTAATATTTTATGGACCATTGGTATATTAATTATGTTTGAATTCCTTGCTAACGTCAACCTTTAAAAATAAAATGTTATTGAATTCAATTTGTAAAAATCGTTTCTAATGTTTGAGAGTGTAAGATATTTAGTATTGTTACTGGAATGGCCTTGAATGTGATTTTTTTATTATGGTATAGAGCTTACAATAGTTTTAAAAGATTGGAGGCTGCAAATTATATTGCATCACATTTATAAATAATTTCTTTGGATATTTTATTGAGAAATTAAGATACAAGTTTTGATATATGTTTTAGTGTATATATAGATTTATATTTTACATATTAATTTGAAAATTTTATGAACATTGAAAAAGTTAATAACTCCATTTTGAAATATTTAAAAGTGTAGGGGTGTTTTGCTAAGGTTGTACTATATGATCCTAAGAAAAATAGGATTTAAGTTTTGATTGTATGCTAAAAAATGTTGTATATACAGACTTGTGATAGTTAGTTGTGGTGTGACTTAATACAACAATAGAGTTGGAAAAATAAAACTGGTAGTGTTGAGTGTTTAAAAGTGATAATATCTTTTGTGTTATTGTTGTTTAAAATAATATTGCTTCTTGAGGTATCATTTTGGAAAGAAATCATTGATGACACATGAGAAGTACTACAAGTCTAGTACCAAATAAATTGAATAGTTTGTGGTACTAGAGGAGTACAATATATGATGTAAAGTGAATTTCAAAATTCACTAGTTGTTATGTGTTTGCCCTTAGAGGAGGTGTCATAACATGAAAATTAGACGAATTAGTATTCCAATTCGAATAAAATAAACATATTTTATGTTTATATATTGTGATTGCCAAACTAAAATAACCATAATGAAAAGCAATACTTTCATTGGCAATTTGAGACATAATGTGATAAAATAGTTATTATGAGATTAAATTATTTACGTAAATAAATTATGTGTAGTTGAAGGTGAATCAAATCAATTTACTGGCTAAATGAAACATCGAGGGGAGTAAGACTTTTTGTCATTTGAGAAGATCAACAATGATGGTAACCAATCTATGTGATTAGAGATCTCATGAATTAGGTTCATATGAGTAATAACAAGTCATTAGTTGATCAAGTAAGCACTATAAATTATGTCCCTCCTATGATGTGTGAATATAGTGAAAAAAAATCTGCAAGACAAAGTAAGGTTGAGTTAGAACTCTTAATCCAAGTCATATCCTTTATAGGTGGTGTATTGCTCTGCAGAATACACTTGATGATTGAACCTATATGAGTGTGAAGTGGTGCCGCTTCTATGAAATTGTGACAAATTTCTAGAGCACTCATGAATACCAGGACACACGCATAGCCTCTTAGCGCAAAACCGTGATAACGACAAAGATTGTGCGAGTATAATGTGATAGAATAAGACACTGAACTTACAAAAAAATTATTGGTTCATAGAAGTTCTAAACTTCACCAATTGTTTTGTATGTTTAATCTTGTTTTATCTAGGTCTGGTTCATAGTCTACGGACATCTGATGCATTACTCATAAGTGAAAACCCAGTAAAACTTCTTACTTTGTTCTATTCTTTATTATTCATTTTTAGTTATGTAGGGGATTGTTGGAAAAGTATGATAATATCTCAACAAGAAATGTTTTATTAATAAATTATTAGTTATTATATTAAACTTTATCAGCATTTTTATTATATCTTTAAAGGTATGTTATTATATTGTTTAATGGTCTAACCGTTTTTTGTCATTAAGATATGACAATGCAAGACCTATAATGGATTAATGGTGATGAATGTTTTTACCATATTTAATGTTGGAACGTTATTGTTTGAACGTTGATTTGATTTGAGTATATATGTACATATATATCTTCTCTTCCTAAGATACAAAAAGATACGGAAGTGATTAAAATAAACATATTTTTAAATAAGTTTTTCCTCCTACGTAAAGATATATTTTAGTGCTGGATTTTCTTTGATTAAATCTGTGTTAGTTTCTGGCTCTTAGTTTTATACTAGAAGAGCTTGTTGAATCCTGGGGGATACACCTATACCTGGTGAAATATCCTTAAGGACAGTATCTATCGACACGACTCAAGCTATGAGAATTTCCTATAAGAGTTTGTGGTCAAGTATAAAGTTTTGATGAATTCCGTACAAGTGTTCGTGATGAAGGTATTTTTCGTAAGTTTTACAACATCTACTTGTTCAAATTTAGTTCTACTTCTGTACACCCAAAATTGAAGAGCATAGATGATAATTGAAGTCAAGTTTAAAGGGCACGTTTATGTAATTATGCCTATATCGTATTCTCTGTTATCTATATATATAAAAAAAATGATTGTCATTAATGCAATATTTTCTAAATTGTAATTTAAAATTTATTTACAATATAATAGATAATCATTTTAAAAATTGTTATGAAATATATCTTTATTTTTATTACTTACTTTTTATTACTTGCATCAAAATATGTTTATAAGGTTATCAGATTATAGATTTCGTTAAAATTAATAAATTATTTTTTATTTTGTTCATTTGTTTAATTATAGAACGACATTAAACTATATACTCGATCAATGTTTTTCCCTTTTCTTTTTTGGGAGAAATTAATATTTTTTTGACAGAATAATTGTTATAGATTAAAAATAAAAATATTATGTGTCACGCCCCGAGCCTACACCGTGGGCGAGACTGGCACTCGAAGACCATTGTTGGCCCCAAGCGAACCCTTGGCCTGACTTACTTAACTTAGCGGAAGACTTAACTCAACAAAATAAACTCATGTAATAGTTTAAATGATAACATCTTAGCCAAATTGACAACTTCTGTCTCAAAACAAAGTATCTGCAAATACATAGATGAGAGACTCATAACTACTGTCTGAGTGTCTATGAAGCCTCTATAATACTGAGATGGATGTTGGGACAGACCTCACAACATCCTAATAATGAAAAACTAAAAGCGAATAAAAGAGTCCTCCGAAATGCAAGGAGGCTCACCACTGACTCTGGAGTGCTCAAGTAGATCAACGACGCGCTGGATGCTGATCCTGGTTACCTACGTCTGCATCATAATAAAATGCAGGCCAACTGGCATCAGTAGATTGAATGTACGAGTATGCGAGTTGGAATGCTAAACAATACAAAGGCTAGTAGGAATCTGAAAGAAACTGAATAACTTACCTGGCTCAACTCAGCTCAACCTGACTGACTCATTTCAATATAAAGCAATTTAAAACAAGTGCAATATAAAGAAAAACTGTTTAAAAATATGCTATAAATTCTGTGTGTATGCTAAGATACAATAAATCTGAGATGTATGTAGAAATACAAATGAACTAATGTATATTAAAATACAATAATTGTTGTGGGAGTTTCTCTAACCAACAACCATCACATAAGAGTTATAGTGATGATACATCGATCAACCTCACGCTGCCAGAGCATCTTATTCCCGGCCAAAGGTATAGAACCTGAACTGCCTAATGGATCCACTAGTCTAATTTGAAAAAGATTCATCTAAAAAGTATGAATCTCTTCTACCCATGATGACTACATGGTTCTATGGGGGCTGTGGGTTCTTTGAACGCTTTCCCAATTCGGTGCTCAATACTACTCCAAAAAATGTACTGGCTCTTATGTTTTTAAAACATATTTCCTCTGTGATTTGAGATTAGTGCTAAAAAACTTAGCTCAAAGGCTATCTTGGAAAACAATGTTTCCATTCTTGCTTCATTTAGAAAGCGATTACTCTTTTCTGAAAACTAGCCCGAAGGCTCTTCGGAAATCTCAGTTTCCAATCTTGTTTAAATGTGAAAACATTTCTTTTAAAGCTTCTTTAGGAATACATAGTCCCCATATACCTCTTTGAAGAAAATAACTTCAAGCCATATCTTTACTCTTGCTTAACTTCAAAACTTAAGTCTTAAAATGACGTAAAACATTGTTAAAGACACCTTGAAAACTTTAAGAAACTTTGCTCTGACTTGCTTCTTAACTTCTAGACTTGACTCTTAACTTCTTTGACTTTGAACTTAACTTTCCTTGAATTGAATTATGGATTCAAGGTTCATGATCTCATGCATATGGATGATTCCAAGATGTTTAGATGTACTTTAGAGTGTTGGAATCGACTAGGAAACATGGATACATCACTTAGGAACGAGTACAAGAAGGTGGGGAACGAATGGGGAGAATTGGCGTCCCTGGCGCTCTGAGAGACGCGGGGCGCTAGCCCTCAAAGTTTAGAGAACTTCCTGAGGCGCTCTAGCTGGTGTGACGCGCCAGAGGCCAAAGTTCAGAGGAACTTTTGTGGCGCTCTGGCAGGCGCGGCACCCCAAGCCCTTGCCCAGAAAATCCCCGACTTTTCTCCGTCGTTTTTTTATCTCTAAACCCTCTAAACTTCAATGGTTCTTTCCCCAAACACTTAGGATCATTTATACCCTCAATACCTGATAGATTTAACTCGAAAAATAACCTGGAAACAGGAATCAAATCAACACTAGGCATTCAACAATCAATCCACAAGAATTCTGACAATTGTTCTTCAAGAACTTGACTTCTTAACTTGTAAACAAGTCCAAATCGCTGAATTTAAGCAAGTTAGTGTGTGGGTGAGCTAACCCAACACGAAATAAATCTCACATACCTTAATAGGGATCACCCCCGATGAATTCCACTTCAAACGCTTGACGTTCTTGGCGAAATCTTGGCTTTTCTCCCTTTCTTCTTCTTTTCTCTTTTCTCCAAGCCCTAAGCGTATTCTAATCTTTTCCGAAACTGAACTAAGTTCTTTTTTTACCCCAATAAATCCCTAAAATGAATTAGGAAATTAATTAGAGAAAAAACTACTTTGCCCTTCCCTCAATCCGGATTGGGACTTTCCTCAATCCAACATCCCAACTTTCGAACGGCATATCTCACTCATACAATGTCGAAATCGTGCAAACTTGGCGGCGTTGGAAAGATATCTCCAAGGGATTTCCAACCATATCAAGATCTGCTCCTAACTCATCCTGATCTAGGAGTAATGGCCGTTTGAAAATGGCCAAAACTCACTTTCTTAACTTAGACAAATTTTCAGATTTCCTTATTCTTTCCAAAAAAATCAATATTTTCATAACTTAAACTCTTTAAAGTCGTTTATAGATGCGAGATGTTACATTATGATTTAAAAGAAGTATTAAAATAAGGTTGATAATGTGAGGGTAGTAATCTTGGGCATATTTATATATCTTGGAGCCAAATAACACCCATACTTTAGCCAAGTTTGAGGACAAATTCTCATTTTATTGATAGTGTTTGAGTCATGTTATTGCATTATAATTAATCGATATGATTAGTGATTGTAGGTTGGGAAACAAGAGAAAACAGACAAAAATTGTTGTACGTGAAGTAAAGCTGATACCGAGCACAAAAGCACGAAAGATAAAGTAGCAAAAGATTAAAAGAAAGTTCATGAGAAGACCCTAGCTTCGCGCCTTCTATGTTGATTATTATTCCCACATTGATGATGCTGAAACAGAGGACTATGTATTCTCTCCGCATTGCGGAGATGAAGAGTTCAAGAAAATCAAAATTCGCAAGCACCTACACGTCCCAGACCTGGGGCCTAATTTTCTGTCGACTTTTCCAAACTATAAATAGACTTCGATTTTGTTATTTTAATTTTATTTTTTTATGGCTTTTGGAGGACGATTGTCTTCAATTTTAGGGATCATTCCTACTCTTTAATTTTATCAATTTTGTCACGACCCGAGTCTACACCCTGGACGTGGCCGGCACTCAAGAACCATTACTGGTCCCCAAGCGAACCCTCATCTTGGCTGACTATAAGTGAAAGACTAACTTAAGCATGCAAAAGCTTAAAACTGAAATAAAAGTTCATAAAACTGAAATACAAAGCTTTAACTCAAATGAAAAGCTCTGATTAAAATATATACAACTCGCCATAAAAAGGCAACTTAAGTCTTTAAAACATTAAATAAAATAAATGATACAGACTTCTCAACTATACTGACTATCTATGAAGCCTGTAACTGATAAAGATGGAAGTCGGGACAAGACCCACGATATCCTAACAACTGATATAACTGAAAGGTAAATGAAATCCTCCGGAAGCAAGGAGGCTCACCATAGTTAACTCGAACTCTCGGATGTATCAACGAAACTCCTGTTGATGATCTTGAATACCTGTGTCTGCATCATGAGAAGATGCAAGCCAAATGGCTCAGTACGTGGAATGTACGAGCATGTAAGAGGAACTCTAAAGCATAAACATAAGCTTGAAACTTGATAAAAAGGAAACATACTTACCTCTTTTCAATCTTACTCAACTCAAGAAATACTCCAAACTACTCAAACTTACTCAACTCAGAAGTACTCAAGGATAAGATACTGAACTCAGAGATTAGATACTCAACTCAAGGATATGATATTCGACTCAAAAATATGATATTCGACTCAAAGATATGATATTCGACTCAAAGATATGATATTCGACTCTGGATACTCAACTTTGAATACTCAACTCAATATGACTGACCTCATTTCAATATAAAGCAATTTAAAACAAATGTAATATAAAGAAACAAACTATTTAAAAACATGCTGTCAACTCTGTGTGTATACAAGGATACAACATAACTCTGAAATGTATGTAAAAATACAAATAACTGTGTATATAAAAATACAATAACTTATGTGGGAGTTTCTCTAACCGACAACCATCACATAAGACCTATTGTGATGATACAAGGATCCCCCTTACGCTGCCAGCGCATCCTATACCTTGCCACAGGTATAGGACCTGAACTACTAAGTGGATTCACTAGTCAATGCGAAAAGGATTAATCTAAAAAGTATGACCCTTTTCTGCCCATGATGGCTACATGGTTTATAGGGGCTGTGAGTTATCTGAACTCTCCCCAATATCGGTGCTCAATACTACTCCCAAAATATACTAGCTCTTTATGTTTTAAAAACATACTTCTTTCTGTGATTTGAGATTAGTGCTAAAAATCTTAGCTCAAAGGCTATCTTGGAAATCAAGGTTTCCTCTCTTGCTTTATTGTGAAAGCATTTACTCTTTAACTGAAAACTAGCCCAAAGGCTCTTTACTGAAAAACTAGCTCAAAGGCTCTTTTGAAAATCTCAGTTTTCCATTCTTATTTAAATGTGAAAACATTTTAAACTCTTTTGGGAATACATAGTCCCCATATACTTTTGAAGAAATGAACTTCAACTTTACACTTACTCTTTACTCAACTTCAACGCTTGAGTCTTAAAACAAAGTTTAAACATTTGTAAAAGACTTCTTAAAATATGGTTCATGCCAAATGATGGACATGAATGACTCAATGCAAGGTTTTCAATAACCATAGATAGAACTCAATACTTGGAACTCAAGAACTTAAATAATACTACTCACTTCAAGAATGCTCAACTCAGAGGGTTCATGTGGAATTATGAGCATGAACTACTCAATTCAAGGACTCAAAGATACTTCTCATCTCAAGACTGTTCGACTTTAATGTTCATGCGGAATTATGGGCATGGACAACTCAACTCATGGACTTATGGGTAATAGGTAATAGTCCCATTATTAGAAATGTAATCTCAAAGGGGATTAGGAAATACATACTCAAGACTTAGAACTTGAAGATACTACTCCTCTCAAAGGTACTCAACTGATGAAGTTCATGTGGAAGTTATGGCATGAACGATTCGACTCAAGGGTCAAAATATCAATAAGGAACTCATGTATACGACTCTGCGCATTCTCATACTTACTTACTCAAAACTTAAGTCAAATCGATGATGGATCTCAAAGGATTCACAATTGAACTCAAAGGCTTCCTTGAACTCTACTCTTAACTCTCCCTTGAATTTGAATTATGAATTCAAGAGTTATGATTCATGATATAAAGGATCTCAATAACAATATAGCTATTCGATAATTAGCAATAGAACTTTTAAAAGAAACATGAATTCAAGAACTCAAAATCAACTTATCTCAAGAATACTCAAATCTAGGGAAAGTATCCTATATTACTCTTTTATTGATCTGAAAGTAGATGTAGGGCGTGAGGACGAACTAGTCCAAAACTATGATAGCCTTACATACCTAGAAGAACAAGATTCTTGAAGAATCTTGAAGAATTTTGAAGAAGAACTTGATTAGAAGCCTTGAAACACTAGCTTGAAGGTAAATAATCAAGAAGACCTTTCTTGAGATTCTCAAGTTAGTTTCTTAAAATTTCTATAGCCAAAAATTATGATTTTTATGAGTGAAGATGAAAATCTGATTGTTTTGAGCTTTTTATTAGTCAAGAAATTCGTTGATGGTTTTCTTGGAGTTAAAAGACAAAAATGATTATTTTCAATATTTTCCCGTCGGCTAATTCGTAACAGCACTGTATAGGTTACTAAAATAGTCATAACTTTTTACTCAGATATTGGATTGATCTGAAACTGGTTGGTTTGGAAACTAGATTCAATTACCTTTAATTGGATATGCTATGGCTCACTTAACTCTTAATATTCTAAGAGATATGGTTATTTAAAGTTGACCTAAGCAGAATCTTACTACAAAACTTAATGAAATTTCAAGAACACTTATCAAGAACTCATCAAGAACTCTAATCTTTAAATTTCAAGAACGAAATTACGCTGAATAAATCATGATTGGTGTGTGGGTGAAAGAACCCAACACTATGGAAGCTTACATACCTTAATGGATTGAATCCTCGGCGAAATTCGCAAGCAACTCTCAAGAACGTCGACAAACGCATTCATCCTTTCTCTTCTTCTCTCTTCTTCTTTTCTCTTCTTGAACTCTCAACTAAAACCCTAGGCGTAAACTAGGATTATTAAACTTAACCTAATCAGATTATACCCCTAAAATATTTCTAAAAACGAATTAAATCTAATTGGGTAAGGAAAAGACCAAAATACCCCTCTAAAACCCGGTTTTGACTTTCCTTAACTGGACAGCCTAACTTCAAAAGGTCATATCTCACTCATCCTAACTCGAAACTTAGCAAACTCAGTGGCATTGGAAAGATATCTGTTTTTGTTTTAAATGTTTATTTATTTTACTTTTTACTCTTATTTTTACTTTTTTTTTTTTATGATCCGTTCCTTTTCTTTTTTTTCTCTATTTCTACACTATTTTTTCTTTTGTTATTATATTTTTCTGCTCACGTTTTAGTTTTTAATTCTATATATATTATTTTTAATTAATTTTTCCCTTTAAACTAATTGAGAGAAAATTGATATAATAATATTCCTTCACCAAATGATGATAGTGTAAAATTACTAATAAAAGAACTATCTC
>JAJOOH010015373.1:0-36648 GCA_029582605.1 Solanum gracilifrons | reverse complement strand
TATTTAGAGGTTTGTACATGTGACAACCAAATTCTGGGTAGTGTTGAGTCTTAATTAAAGTCTTCCGCTTATTTATTATCTTTTATTCTCGTATTTCTACTTCTCTATCGTTGTGGTTGGGTTTGGCTGACGTGTCCGGTGGGAAATAGACATGTGCCATCACATCCAGATTTGGGGTGTGACAAGTTTTTTGACAAGATACTGGTCTTCACGGCATCTTTCAAAGGCAAGCTCCTTAGAATTCCATCAAGAACATTACAAGGCAAATTGCTTATTGTATCCACACCATATGTCCAAGCATTCATCATGGTCTAATAAAACAAGTTTGCCAGCAACTCTGAAAATAATAAAAATCAGGGATAAAGACAATATAATACCCAAAATATATTTCAACAACCGGTAGTTTAATGTCTGCAATATAACTTCATAGACAGGAAATAATGACTCATAATTGCCCACAAGGAAAGAAGAAGACTATAGTGGTGGAGCAACGATTTTCATGCTATCTAGTGTGCAGGGGATTCAACAAATATACCTATGTACAAATAAAATGTATTTCACTAATATACACAACACAATCTTTTGGCAAGAAGACCATAGCACTAGCGATAAATCGAGCCCATTAAAGGTTTCATTAGTACTCTTCCTAATATCTAATCTATGTCAAGCTTATGTAAGGATTTTCCTCCTCGCATTAGCCAGGGTTCCTCAATCTTTGAACTTGTCACTTTATATTTACACAATCTGACATAGGTTCAAACCCTAACCTAATATTAAAGTCGAGAAGCATACATGAGCGAGTCCATTATCCACCAAGTATTTTGTCCCACTAGCCCTAGAGTTGAAAATCAGGAGGTCTAAAATTCAAATTCCAGTCGCGGCAAAACACAAGGTGATTTGGACAACCTAAGGTATTGGTGGAATCAGATCATTCAAAAATACACTATTTTTGAATGATCCGACACACTCGTTGGTCAGAGCAACATTGATCAAGTAGTAATGCTTACTTGTACTAAGTAATCAAAGATTTACAACTACTGATATTATAATATAGTCAAGAGGCTTACCGAAAGGAGACTCAATTATTTTCAGTTTTCTTATGACGGGTAATAGGTGTGTAGCCGTTTTTTAAAATGTAGGTTAAAATTTGTTTTTCTAATATGTAAAGGAAGAGATTTGGGGGAATAATTGTTTAGTCGGGAGTCTAAAAAATGCCCTAATATTTGTGATTTATGTTATAAAAAATGTCTTTTATTAATCGATCTATATGCATTAAATGTTATTTTTTGTCTCAAACGTATCCTTCAATTATATATAAAAACAAGTCCAAATATATATGGCACCACATTGGACTGTATTTGAACCTTTTTATGGTTGCTCAAATATGTGGAAAAATGATCGAACAAATCGAAATAGCAACTTATTTATAGAAAATAGCTATATTTTAAAAGTATTATAAAAAAGAGAGTTTGTATTTGTATCCAACAAAGAGAGGATGAATACAGTGTATTCGTTGTATTTCAAATACAATTGATACACAATAAATAAATAATACAATGTAAAATAAATACAAATTACAATTTGTAGTATTTCGAACACAATTGATACAAAATAAATACAGTATACAATGCAAAATAAAGGGATAAGGGTTTGAAAAATACCTCAACTTTGGTCGGATTTGCTGTTGCGATACTAAACTTTCATGAGGACCTATTACCTCCCTAGACTATTTAATATCGTATTTTTTACCCCCTGAACTATTTAATAGTGTATTTTAAAGGTATATATGTGCCCACGTGGGCACATTACTATTTATAATTTTGCATTATTTTTTATGTCCACGTGGACAAATATATATGTTTAAAATACAGTATTAAATAGTCTAGGGAGGTAATAGGTCCTCATGAAAGTTTAGTATCGCAACAACAAATTCGACCAAAGTAGGGGTATTTTTCAGACCCTTATCCCCAACATAAATACAATACAATCCTCTCTCCTCCCTCTCGCGATCTCGCTCGTCTCTCTCCTCTTAATATGTATTCATTTTGATACAAATTAGTTTGTATTTATATTATTTTCCTCCAAAATTTGTGAAAAAAATACACTCACTCTCTCTCCCAGATCTCGCTTGCCTCTCTTCCCCCTCATCCGTAACAATTTTTTATTATTCGTAATTAAGCAATATTTTAAAGAAAGTGACATATATGACCTCAACTTTTAACTGATGGTATAGATAAGTCATTTCTAATAATTCAATGACATATTTAAGCATTTTTCTCTTATTGTGTTATGACACAAAAAAACATATTGACAAATTGTTTAAAATTACTATGATCTAATGTACTTAAATGAATAAAATCACAATTTATTATGATAACTATTTTTTAATATATTGTCTGTGCATAGATCGGGCGCTCATGATCATCATATATCATCATTAGATTAAAAGTGGAACTTTCCAGGTCTATAGTTGAATTACCATTATACTCTTTAAGCTTCTTCTTTTTTAGAGTTGGAAATTAAGGCTTATTTTGGGTTTTTGTTTTGTTAATGCAGTGAAATTAAAACTTATAGCATACTCCCTCCATCCAACAATAGTTTTCCAATATACTATTTTGAGATATTCAACAATAGTTATCCACTTTAGGAAATCAATGGATAATTTATACTATTTCCTAATTAACCTTATCATTAATTATAGTTATTTCCCTATTAAATTTTTGCAAGACATTATATTTATTATATATATTAAAAAAGTAATCTAATAAAATTACTCTTCTATTTGTAGTTTGATGAGTCCACGATTTGGACTCTTTTAGGACTTTATTTTGATAGATTTAGTGTCCTCAAATGAATATTTTGTCTCAATAATTAATGAAAATCCTTGAGTTTCACGTATTTGGAGTTAGAGACAAAGCATAGACACTATTGAGCAGAAAGGAGCAAGGCAACTGAAAAGAACGAAGAGAAGACGGCCTGAGGATCGCCTAAACCATTAGGCGAGTTGCCGATTGGCTATGGTCTCGCCTAATGTTCCAGTGTGCCAAACTCTGAAGGAGAAAATCGAGTCGGCAAGATAAAGGAGCAGTCGGTGAGTGGCCGAACGATTCTGCGATGCAGTACTTCATCACCCAACGTTACAGAATTTGAAGTCGTTAATTAAAGGCCAATGCAGAAAGGCAATGAACCAGACCAAAGGGTGGATCGCCGAGTGGATCGGCGATCCCGACTATCTGCGCCAAGTGATCCTTCGCAGTACACTTTTTAACAACTATAAATACCTGTTTGAATTTTTAGTTTAGTATCAAGTTTTACAATTCAGAAACCAATTTTTAGAATTACTAAGTTTTAGAACTTAGTTTTTGGAGACAATTTTTCTTAGCTTTGAAGATTTCCATTTTCTAAGCAATTGGAAGTGGGTATTGAAGATTCTTCATTTTTGACGTGTGTAAAGACAATATCTATTGTACCCATTTGATGGAAACACTTTTTGGTATCAATTTCTATCTCTTTACTATGTCTAGCTAAAACCCCAATTCTTGGGGTGTAATTTTTTGAATATGGGTTGAATTTACTGCTATTTTTCAAATAGTTGAAGATAGTTTTTCCACATACTTTCCCAGACTATCAAAATTTCATTGGTAGCATGAAACCTCTTTTGGAAATATTATTCTACGAAAGAATTATAATGCTTCAATTCTCTTTGACAATCTTTACACAATGTCAAAGTTCATTCCATGGAAGCACCTATTGCGGACACAACATCACAAACTTTAAGTAACTGCTCTGTTTTTTCCTATCACAGTTAGACATACCACTTAGTATTTAGAAAACTAACAATAAAGATAAATTTTTTTTGTACAATTTGTTTCTATTTAACAATGAAGTTTGTAGAAAACCAAAAGTACAACACTGACTTATTAGGTGAAGTTTTGATATTCCTCAAACTAATTACATAGTCCAATTTATCCAGAGTAGAAAATTACAAAAGTTTTTAGTCTACAACAATCAGACACAATCAAAATTCACACGGAGTACAAAACTACAAAAGGTTTTTTTTCTCCAAACAAAATAAAACATATTATTAGATTATCACATAACAATGCTTTTCTTTTCAAATAGCCTTTCAACTATAGCATTTTGACATAGTATTTTATCAAATAAAAATGTGCATCTCTCATTCTGCAAACCAAGGAATTTTAAAGGCAACACTCTTTACCAAGGAAAATTCATTCCAAAACATATGATTTGCAGATATTTTTCCAAAGATAGACATGATAAATATCAAAAGAATTAACTTCTAGAAACTATTTTCCTCGTTAGATAAATAATAAGAATGTTACCTGGTGTAATCTTTAACCAGAATACCACCAATTTTTCTGGTACATTCACAATTCTATCATGCTAAACAAGGCATCAAATTCTAAAGAAGTAGTGCATTGATCTTCTACTTCCATTATATGTTTCCCTCAATCAGTAGAATACAAGAAATACCAATATTATAGTAATTTCCTTAATATTATTGTTCATCTTGTATTTCTAAGATACTTAGAACAAAAACTTTGAAAAACTTGATAAGAAATAACAAAGTTTAAATAACATTTTCAATACTAGAAAATTAAAACCAGTAGAGAAAATAGAATCAGAAACAGATTTAGAAACAATATAAAAATATTTATCTAAAGAAGAAAATCGAGCCTGATAAGTGTGGGATTTTGACTCATTTAGGCCTTGTTACCCATAGATGTTTCAATGCTAATTTGCAGTTACAAAGGCAAAAGAGCAAGGCAAGGATATTATCGGGCAAAAAGGAGCGAAAAATATGAAAAAAAGGCTAAAGATAGTAAAAGATGAAGATCGCCAAAGCCACTAAGCAACTCACTGAGTGGCACTTCGGCTCGCCTAAAGTTCCAGACTGCCAGCCATAGGGAGAAGCAAACTTGGCAATGGATGTGGACCTTCGGCGAACCGTCTAACGGATTGACGACACAAAATTTGATTGCCTAACGTTACACGGTCTGAAAGATGAAGAGTCAAGGCAAATCGGCGATGGAAATGAGCAATTGGCGCATCGCCGACCTGGTCGGCGATGCTCGACTAACTTCACCGAGTGACCCTGAAGGCCAAAATCTGGGAATGTATAATTTTAATTTCAAAAGGAGGAAAGAATAGGCTGTCATATCCAGAGTAATCCTGAGAGCGTTAGACTTGTAGCTTTCATCTTGGACATTACTTATCGTAGTTTTTAGGAGTTTTCTATTGGATTTTGAGTTGGGTTTTGGAATAGAAGCTAAATCGAAGCATCGTAAAGTCTCAGAGATTAATACCCAACTATGGAGAATGTAATAGGTATTGATTTCTTACTTTTTATGATGTTCGGCTAAAACCCCATTCTTGGGGGTGTAGTTATGTGATTAATTGTATTAATTAGCTTATAAGTGTTGGTAATTACTAATTTAATTTCTATTTTGAAGTGGGTTCGATTGGTAATTGAGTTTTAACTTATGAATTGTAGTTGAAAATGCAGTTCTAGTCTAGTGTTCAATGCTTGCTTGAGAAAGAGGTTTTAGAATTAAGGTTACCAATTGATGATTGGAGTGATTGGGTTGTTATGGGTTCAACTCGATAGAGTTAATCTTAATTCGATCCTACCTATCTAGCTCGAGAGAGTAGATAAATTAAGGTTTTGAGTTGTTTATAGTATGATGTTTGTTGATGTTCGAGAGAACTCACATGATTCGTAATATTTTATCGACAGATGATTATTACATCTAAAGCCTAGCCTACCCACTATGATTCAATGACTTTTGGTAATTAATAATCATATGTATGGCGAAATTTAGTAATTAATCGATCACATCCCCAAGTATCCATTATCTACTTGATTACTCCCCTATTTTACATAATTGTTAACTTATAAACCTTACCCCCCATTTGACACTTGTTGTCAACCCCTTTAATTTACTTAAATGACTTCGATAATTTCTATTCCTACAATCTATTAGAACATGTCTTTCACTTTGTAATTGAATTCTAACTTGTACCATTCCCTGTGGGATCGCCAACTCTTTGTTGGGTTTATACTAGATTGCGAGCGCGTACACCTAGTATTGGAAGAATGTAGTTTAGTGTTTATAAAAAATGTTGCCACTATCGGGGAGTGGTGTTTAGAATTCTCTTATTGAAGTTTAGATTGTGATCTTTTTGTGTAGTAGTTGAATCGACTTACCTTGTTTTGTGTTTGTTGTTGGTTGTTTGTGAACAGAGGATGAGATGAGTGTGAATGGAAGTAACAGTAGACAACTTGGACACCAAGATGACATGGGCTATTTGAATGTTGTGTTCCACGTGACGAGCACAATGCTGCAACTATTGCAAATGAAAGAGTCATTTGGAGGCTTGGCTCATGAGGATCCCCTTGACCATATTTGAAATTTCGTGGACGTTTGTGGTCCCTTTTCTTTCAAAAACATCTCCCAAGAGTTTGTCCGACTTCAATTTTTCCCCTTTTCACTGATAGGGGAGGCAACTAAGTGGTTAGCCGACCTACCAAGGGACTCCATTACCACTTGGGATGAACTTATTGAGGCGTTCTACATAAAGTTCTTTCCTTCTTCGAGGATGATGTCATTGAGAGATAATATCCAAGGTTTCAAATTCTTGGATGGTGAGACAATCCACGAGAGTTCGTTGTGATTCCAAAAAAATTTACTTCAATGCCCAACTCATGGACTTCTAGACAATGTGTTGTTACAACATTTCTATCGGAGTCGAGACTTGGTGAACAAAGGTGTGGCTGATCAACTAATCCGAGGAGGTATTATGCAGAAACCTTTTGAGATAGTGTCATCCTTCCTTGATGGGACGACGAAGATAAACTGAGCTTGGTATACTCGGGAGGATCAGGTGTCTCCTTTGACTTTCAAGATGACGAAGGAACAAATAGAAAAAGACCAACAGTGGGATGAAAACATGGCTAAAAAGATTACCAAATGTATGTTTTGTCTAAACATGTATGGGTAGTTGAGCTAAGTCTGTGAATGTTGTTGGTGTTAGAGGGGTGAACCCCTATGATGAACACTTTAAGGATCTATATAATGAGAAAGTTAGTTTTCTTGCAAATATAGGAGGAGGTTTCTATCCGAACTATCCAAGGTCGGGCGGAAATGAAGGTTGTAATAGAGAGAGTGATCATGGTTGGAGAGACTGTGATAGGGAATGGTATGACCGTGGGACTAACTGGAAGGAATGGTATAATGACAAGGAGAAATATGTTCCTCCCCATGAGCGTCAAAAGCCAAGAGAGCAAAGGACTGACTGGAGAATTCCGCACTGAAGATATGCTTGCACGCATTCTAAATAAAGTTTAAGGGTCGCACAAAGTGCTTAAATAAATGAAAGAGGATGTTTCCACACTAAATCAGACGGTTACCTCTAACTTGGTTTCCAAGAAAAAATTGGAACGCAAATGGGTGAAATCTCTTCTCATTTGAACCCAAGGTCAAAGGGGGGTTTACCGATTCATGCCACGACGTTAAATACGGTGCTTCCTGGGAGGTTACCCAAGTGTTAATATTTTCTTATTGTTGTTTAAATAACGGGTGTTGAATTTGATGATTGAAAAGTTAAAATTATGGGAAAAGGTGCAATTAGGCGAACCTAGGAACCAGTCGGCGAATTACTGAACAAGTTGCAAGCTCGATCTAGATCGCCGTTTGAACCTTCTAGCTAACTAGAGGTTCTATAAAATTGGCAGGGCAAAGTACCATTCGGCGCATCGCCGAATGGGTCGGTGACGTAAGTAACCTCGCCGATCAGCGCTCGAACTGAAATGTCACAAAGAAGCTGAACAATTTTTAAATTCAAAATTCTCCCTCATTTCATACTTTTTGACTTCTATAATTTCACAACCATATTTCCCTACTAGTTTTGTTGTTTTTCGTGTGGATCAATTACTTAGAGAGGATGTTAGGATACTTTGCTAGGCTAGCATTTCAATCTTCTGATTCTAAGGTTGCCTTAATATCATGTTATGAAGATTTTATCAAAAATGGCATACAAGTATGATTTGAACTCAAATGTCCTTTTTAGCATGTTTTTGCATGGTCATCACACTTAGTGCTTAATTGTGCTAACCCCATTCTTTATTTTCTACAAAGTGTAGGTTCCGGCAAGTGATAGCAATTCTGTAGTGAAGCTTGGGATTAGAAGTTCTCTCAAGACCTATCTTGGTATGTCCTCATATGTTCGAGGACAATGATTTTATGTTTCTAGTTTTGTATTGAGACCCTTGTAATAGACTTTAGCATTTTTGATTGTATACATGACCGTGACCCTATCTTGTATGTTTGTCCAAGGATGGCCATGTGAGACTTAGTCTTCCGTTGTGTCTTTCAGAGATGTTTAACGAGATTTTAAATAGTTGGTTTTAAATAAAGTTTTAATTTCGTACTATTTTCTATTGTCTATGCAATGAATGAGCTAAGAGGCTTATATTAGACCTCTTCGAGGTCGAGTACGCCGTGTTACGACTAGGGGGTGCTCTCGGGTAGTGACATTAACTTTAGTCAAGTATTTCCTGATTTTACGTTTTTGTTTTGCTTTTGTTTTCTACCTCTTGTGTATGCAAAGTACACGGTGTTGAGGCGAACCCTTGACCCCATACGATCCTGAATTGAGTAGAACTTTAAGAAGAATGACTAATCTTGGGGTACAAAATAATACAATCGGAGAAGGTCAAGGAGATGGAGCTTATTTGCAACCTCCTAGAGTGTTGAATGTACCTATTCAAGTTAAAGGTGGTAATCTTGTTGAAAATGCAGAAAGAGTACAGAACCAACAGGCACCGCGGGTCCGTGATAACTACAGGGTTGAATATGACGCGATTGGATCAATTGGGCCTATTGTTCTCCCTCTACTACCTGTGGCACATACATTTGAGGTGACCAACAGTCTTATGCAAATACTTACATCAAGAAGGTTGTTCTTTGGGTTACATTCATAATATCCATATGCTCTCATGGATAAAGTGACAAGTGTCTGTTTGAGTAGTGTGGGACGACCGAACTTGTACATGGACATTATAGCTTTGAGAGTATTCAAGTGATGGTGTTGTGTGGTTCTATGAGCTCCCATACAATTTAATCTATACATGGAACCAACTGCACAAGGTGTTCATGGCGAGATATTTTCTGGTGTCCAAGAAGTTGAATCTCAAAGATAAACTAAATAACTTCACGACACTACCAGGAGAGTCAGTGTAATCAGTTTATGGGATCAATTTACTGGATTCATGAGGAATGTGCCGAACCACCAAATAGATGGTGAGTCACTGAAAGAGTACTTCTACAGAGAACAAGATAACAATAGAAAGGATGTGTTAGATAATATTGATGGAGGATCTTATGGGGAGTGCACCTTTGAGAAGATTCCTGAGAAACTTGAGAGAATCTCCAAAAACAATAAAACATGGAGCACTAGAAAGGCAAATACTAGTAGAAGTACGTTTGTTGTCCAAACTGCACCAAGTCAATCCAATGATGACATTCATGATGAGATGGCTCAAATGAGGACAAAAAATGGCTAGGTATTAAATCATGTGAGTGGAAGTGCAGATAAAGTGTATGTAGTAAATTATCCGACTAGAGCTCCACCACCGCCGATTGAGGAGTACTACTATGAGGAGGATGCGAATTTGCTGAATGATCAGACGGGGGTTTCTAGACTAATGCCCAAGGTTCCAATTCGGATAATTGGTGCCAAGGTCAAGGAAACCAAGGTCGGAACTATGGCAACTACAACTGCGAAGGGAACCGCGAAGGGAACTACAACCGTGAAGGTAACTACAACTGTGAATTGAACTACAATAGGGCTATGGGAATCGAAATGATAAAAGTGGGCCCTATGTTCTACCAGGAAATAGAGATGCAGGATCAAGTCTGACTCGCACTGAAGATATGATGCAAAAGATGATGAAGAGGTTTGAAGCGACTGATGATAATGTAAAAGAAATGTGTTATGACTTGTCTAAAATCGGTCAGAAAGTTGATGCCCATGCAATTTTGATCGAGCAACTTGAGAAACAGTTTGGTTAGTTGTTCAATATGGTGAACCCACGTCAGACAGGAACACTACCTAGCAACACGGTTCAAAATCTAAAAAATGATTGTCATTGTATTGCAGTTACTACTAGAGGTGGAAATCAGACTATGGATCCGCCCATGCCAACCGAGGTGAGAAGTGTACCAGAGAGAGATGAGAATGAAGTGGAGATAGTTGAGGAGCCAATTGTTGAAGCAGATGAGGAACTTGAGGTAACCCAAAAAGTGATCCCCATGCCTAGACCTCCACCTCCTTTCCCATAGAGGTTGGTGAAAAAGACTGGAGAAGGAAAATACTGCAGGTTTATAGCTATGTCGAAACAACTTTCCATCAATGTCCCTTTGATAGGAGCTTCAGAGCAAATACTTGGGCATGCAAAATTCATGAAGGACTTGGTGACCAAAAAGAGGACTGCCAGTTTTGAGAACGAAGAAAAGATGCAACATTGTAGTGTTATTTGGGCTAGGTCACTTGTGCAGAAGAAAGAGGATCCGGGAGCTTTCACTATTCCTTGTACCATCGGTATGTTGCACTTTGCGAAGGGCTTGTGTGACTTGGGTGCTAGCATTAACTTGATGCCATTATTGATCTACAAAAAGATGGGTTTGGGAGCCCCCAAGCCGACTGCGATATGTTTACTTACGCTTGATAGAACTGTGAAGAAACCAATTGGAGTGCTCCAAGATGTCCTTGTGAAAGTTGAGTCTTTCAACTTTTCGGCGTACTTTGTGATACTGGATTGCGAGGTTGATTTTGAGGTCCCCATAATCATAGGGAGACCATTTATTTCTACTGGGCACATATTGGTTGATACGGAGAGAGGGCAGATAAAGTTTTGGTTGAACAATGAAGAGGTAACTTTTAACATCTATCGGTGTATGAAGCATGAAAGTGATCTTAAGTTGGTGTCGGTAGTCAATCGTATTGTGGAGCAATAATCAGAAGTGGCTATTGAATATAGGTTATGTGTTGAGGCACTAGTAGCTGTGATAATGAATTTTGATGGCAATGGAATTGATGACTATGATGATTTAATTGCTGCGCTTGATGGGGGTCATATTCGGTTCACACAAAAGAAACTTGACTTAGACATAAAGAATCGATACACTCCTCTAGCACGACCATCCATTGATGAGCCTTAAAAGTTGGAACCGAAGGTTCTTCCATCTCACTTGCGGTATGCATTTTTGGGCTGGAACAACACTTTGCCAGTTATTATTGATGTTGATTTGAGTGAAGGGAAAGTAGAGGCTTTGATATCGGTATTGAAGAGATTTAAAAGGGTAATAGGTCGGACCATTGTGGATATTATTGGGATTCCACCGGGCATATGTTCTCATAAAATCCAACTCATGCAGGATAACAAAGGAAGTGTTGAACATCAATGGAGACTAAACACCCCAATGTAAGAAGTTGTGAAAAAGGAGATTATTAAGTGGTTAGATGCAAGTGTTATATCCGTTGCTGATAGTAATTGGGTTTGCCCAGTTCAGTGTGTGCCAAAGAAAGGAGGAATTACTGTGGTTTCCAATGCTAAAAATGATCTTGTTCCAATGAGGCTGGTCACTGGTTGGAGAGTGTATATGGATTATTGTAAGTTGAATGCATGGAATGAGAATGACCATTTTCCAATGACGTTCATGGATCAGATGTTAGATCGTCTCACTGAAAAGGGTTGGTATTGTTTTCTTGACAGATATTCGGGCTACAATTAGATCTCCATAGCGTCGGAGGACCAAGAGAAGACCACTTTCACTTTCCCTTATGGGACTTTTGCATTCAAGAGAATGCCATTTGGTCTATGTAATGCTCCAGCGACCTTCCAGTGCTGCATGATGTCTATATTTTCTGATATGGTGGAGGACACTATTGAGGTATTTATGGATGATTTCTCTATAGTAGGTGATTCATTTGATGATTGCTTGGCTCATTTGGCTGAGGTGTTGAAACGTTGTGAAGAGTGCAATCTTGTGCTCAATTGGGAAAAATGTCAATTCACGGTTAAAGAATGTATAATTCTCGGATATCGGATTTCGCAAAAAGGTATTGAGGTTGATAGAGCTAAAGTTGAGGTAATAGAAAACTTCCACCACCCATCTCTGTAAAAGGTGTTAGAAGTTTTTTTGGGCATGCATGTTTCTACTGGAGGCTCATAAAAGACTTCTCTAAAATTGCACACCCATTGTTCAAGCTACTTGAGAAGGAATCTATGTTTGAGTTTGATGATGCTTGTCTGAGAGCATTTGTGGTTTTGAAATAGAAGTTGTCTTCTGCACCTACCATTATTTCACTGGATTGGGGACAACCATTTGAAGTTATGTGCGATGCGAGTGGGGTGGCGCTTGGCGTAGTATTGGGACAAAGGTGAGAGAAGATCCTTAATCCTACAAATTATGCAAGCAAAGACTTAAATATTTCTCAAAAGAACTACACGATGACTGAACATTAATTGCTTGTCGTGGTTCTCGCATTTGAAAAGTTTAGGTCCTATTTGCTTGGCACTAAAGTTATTGTGCATACTCATCATTCGGCATTGATGTATCTTATGGCTAAGAAGGATGCAAAACCAACGTTGATTAGATGGATTCATTTGTTGCAATAGTTCGATTTTGAGGTAAAGGATAGAAAGGAAACAGAAAATCAAGTCACTGATCACTTATCCAGATTAGAGGAGGAACCTATGATCAAGCTAGGAGATGGCTTTGAGATAAATGATGCATTCCCTGACGAGCAGGTATTGACTGCTTCTTATGACCTGATTCCATGGTTCGCAGACTTTGCTAATTATTTGGCAAGTGATTTAGCGCCTTCGGATCTGTCATTTCACCAAAAAAAAAAATCAAGTCTGATGTGAAGAAATTCTTTTGGGAAGAGCCTGAATTGTTTTGTTTTTGCGCTGATGGGATTATTCGTTGATGTGTGGCTGAGGTTGAGATGATGAGTATACTTGAGGCGTGTCATTCGTCACATGTTGGTGGGCATCATAGTGGTATTCAGACTTCTCATAAGATTTTGCTGTGTGGATATTACTGGCCGACCATCCACCAATATGCTCATGATTTTGCCAAGTCTTGTGATTGTTACTAACGAGAAAGTGAAATTTCAAGGAACCAAAAACTACCAATGAACCCGATATTGGTGATTCAATTGTTTGATGTTTGGGGTCTTGACTTCATGGGTCTGTTCGTGAGTTTGCATTGGATGAAGTATATTCTTGTTGCAGTTGACTATTTATCAAAATGGGTGGAAGCAATTGCGCTTTCAAATAATGAGGGAAAGAGTGTCACCGCATTCCTGAAAAATAATATCTTCTCCAGATTTGGTACACCTAGGGCAATTATCAGCCATGGAGGTTCTCACTTTTGTAAAAATTTGTTCAACGCGTTGCTAGAGAAGTATGGTGTTCGTCATAGCATAGCAACTCCTTATCATCTGTAGTCTAGTGGGCAAGTAAAGGTGTCAAATACAGAGATAAAATAAATCATTGCAAAGACTATGAATGCCAACAAAATTGATTGGTCAAGAAGGCATGATGATACTCTGTGGAACTATCGTGGCATTCAAGACTCCTAGAGGTATGTCCCCCTACCAACTTGTATATGGTAAGTCATGTCATTTGCCTGTTGAGCTAGAGCATAAAGCAATGTGGGAGCTCAAGAAGTTAAATCTGGATTGGGGAGCCACGTCAAGTCAAAGAATAAATGAGATGAATGAGCTCGATGAGTTTCACCTAAAAGCATATGAAAGTTCATCCTTGTACAAGGAGAAGATGAAGAAGTACCATGATCAGAAGATCGACAAGCATGAATTTGTTGCCAGTGATTTAGTGATCTTATTTAACTCAAGGTTGCGCTTGTTTCTTCGCACGCTCAAGTCCAAGGGGACCGATCCATTTAAAGTAACTCAAGTATTTCCACATGGAGCAGTTGAACTCGATAACAATGAAGGAACGAGGTTCAAGGTGAACAGTCAGAGGATAAAGATCTACTTCGGGAAATCAGAGAGTGTCAATGAGGTTATAGAGGAATGAGGTCTTGGTGAAGTCTGACTAACCAAGGTGTCTACATCGTGCCGCGACGTTAAATCAAGCACTGCTTGGGAGGTAACACAAGATGTATAATCTAGCCAACTATAGGAGTTTTTTTTTCAATATAGGGTGTTTTTCTTACATTTGTTGTTTTCTAGATAGATTCTTATTAATTATGAGTTTTAGTGTTGGCTTGATGATGATAGAATAGGGTCCGTGTCTAACAAGTATCCAGAAAATGTAAAAAGGAAGTCCTAATGTTCACTACGTGTGTAGGGAAGGAAGGAAACAATATGCTGATGCAGTGGTCTATGGTTCCCATCGACGGTCCATAGGTCCACCCACAGACCGTGGATGGCATGGGTCGATCCATGGTAAGTGTTCTGAATTTTACTAAGTGTTAGAGTGAACCACGGTACCCATCGACAGACCGTCGATGGGGTTTTGTGGGTCCAATTAAGGGTTGTAGTCGACCCAACCCGGACCCCTATAAAAATAAAAACCTTTCATTTTAAACACATTCCCCATTTCCCTCTTCCCCCCCAAACGTTTCAAACTGTCAACGTTCCCAAATTTCTTCCCTTAATCTCCCCCATCGTATCCATATAATTCTCCCCTTCAATTTTTAATTCTATCTTACTTCCATGTCACGACCCGGGGCTACCCCCTAGATGCGACATGGCGTAAAAGACTCCTAAAAGTCTCATACAAGTCTCATAGCATGTCATTCCAATTGATAATAGAAATAGTATGGAATTAAATCTCATTTAGATTGAAACAATCAAAGCTTCATTTAAAACATTTGAAACAACGGAAGTCTATTGTCTCACATGGCCATCTAAAACAATATCTTGAACAAAATAGGGTCACGACCCTTTACAATCGAAAGTCTAACAATAGTCTTTTACATGAAAGAAAATAAAACATTAAGTACTTGTCCTCGATCTATGAGGACATACCACTTAGTCTTGGAGAATCTCAAATCGAAGCCCTTGAACTAGAGAGAAAGCAACTCACTTGCCGGAACGTAAACTTGTAGTAAAATAAGAGATATATGGGTTAGCACAATTAAGTACTAAGTATGATAGCCATGCAAAATCCATGCTTAAAACATACATTTTATTTGAAAGTCATGTATTTATGCAAATTTGAGAAAAATTCATGAACATAAGAATAAGAGGAATAATATACACATAACCAACATACAAGTCATTTCTTCACATTAGAACATAATCAACCATATAAGACATTTCATTACATTAAGCTTTCACCTTAAGTAACCCCAAGCCATACCTTGTGCAATGTATGAATAGTGTCCCATACCACCATCCGCACTAGATACCATATTAAGGCCACCAAAAGTGAACTTACCATTCATCCTTTCCACCTTTACATAATAATTATACATAAGAGACATAAGCATTTCATAAGACATGACAAGGAAGTAGCTCATAATACAATCCAAGTATAGCATGCATCATTACATTTAATCATATAAGAGTCAACATTCATCATTAGCTTTATTTAGAGGACTTCCATACATTAGTCATTAAGACTTTAGAGAACTCACTATGACCCTCTCAAAGCCTACTCGTGCAATGCATGGATGGCATCCCATACTACCACCCACACTTCATAGAACTTCTCAAGTAACTATAGTGCATATCTCACATGATGGGAATAAACATTAACCGACATAGACCTTGAGAGCAAACCATGGAATCCAGTGTCATATAGCCCCACACCGTAGAGAGGTGGTCTACTTGCCTAAGGTAGGACCAATAACATTTTAGCTTGGATGGAATCCACTAGCTAATATCCTATGTGGGCACATTTATGGTATATGAAGATGTTTATTGGAACCCTAGCCTAAAATTGGGAGAGTTTCCATCTTACCATATCCACTTGGTGCTTAGCCTCCATTCCCATACAGTAGTTCATTCACATTACATTACTGTGCTTGAGAGGAATGTCATTGGCCTATCGACCCAAGACACATCATTACACATGAAAGGAATGTTATAAGCCTATCGATTCATGGTACATTGCATGGATAGCTCAATGAATCCTCAAGAAGGGCCACAAACATTGGGTCTACCGATACAAGGTTCATCATTTCACACATGAAAGGGATACCAACACTAGGACTACCGATTCAAGGTTTATCATCACATTAGTTTCTAGACTCATCATGAAGGGCTACTAACACTAGGTCTACCAGTTCAAGAAATAGCCTAGAATACTTCATCATTTATTTATGAAAGGAATGTCATTGGCCTATCGATTCATATTCATCAAGTCAAGACACATTCATAAGTCATTTATGAAAGGAATGACATAAGCCTACCGATCCATATTCATTAAGTCAAGACACATTCATTATAAAAGAAGAGGATGCCTAAGCCTACCAATTCAAGACATGGTATCACATTCAAGGTCACATTTATCAGTACAAGAAAAAGGTTGCCTTAAGCCTACTAATTCAAGTAATAACATCACATTATAGAAACCCTTCACATTCTATCATCATCATTCATGAGTGTTAATTGAGAATATGTTTTCAATAATAACATAATTATATTCTAAACATGATCATAACACTTTCATTGAGATCACACATACATACTTCACATCATAGTCATACATAGATCCTTCATGAACTTGCCTTTCAAGGCTATGAACCAACATCAGCCCATAAATATAAAATAAGACAATAGATAAGTAAATTAACATGATTCAATAACTAATTCAATATAAACATAAACAAATCAACATACTTCCATGATCAATCAGTTCCCAATCACAACTCACAACTTAAGAATTTGGGGGAAAACATGGGTTCAAAGGATAAATCATCTTAATTCATCAATAATTAAACAATACATTCATAATTCATCATATAAAACCTTTTAAAATCGTTTTGAGATTGAACCCATGCATAGATTGAAAACTAGAGTTTTTGGGGAACTTTGGAAATTCGAAATCACTTTTGAAATTGGTTCCTTGAAAGAAACTAAGTCAAGGATGAAGACTACCATACCTTATATGGAATAACTCCACGAAAATCCCTTGATAAAGTTGAAGACTTTACCTTGAGAGCTTGAATCCTTCACCAACAATGGAGGTTTCTAGAGAGAACTTTTGAGAGGAGAGGTGGGTTCTAATTTGTGATTTGAAATAATGAAGTCTAAAATAGAGTTTAATACTTAAAAAACCCTTAAAATACATTAATAACTCAATAATAACCATCCCCCGACTTAACTAAACTTAAAATGAATTTACGAAACCACCCCACAATGGCCGAACCCAAACAACTTTTAGAGGTGCCATCCATGAACTCCCACCCACGGACTATGGGTGGGTCCATGCTCTGTACTCTTGAGTCATAGTTTGGTTCTGCAGCTTGGTTTTGGGGGTCTTGACCTATGGAGGCCATCCACGGGGAGTGGATGAACCTACAGGGCGTAGCTCTCCATCTGTAGGTCACCACACTTGGGCAGATTTTTGGTTTCTTGTGGTCTTGGGGGTTAGGCTTTAGGGTCCTCCTCAAGGAACCCTAGGGTGGTCCTTGGGGAGTTGTACCTTGACGTTTAACCCCTAAACCCCTAAACCTAAGCTCGGGACAACATTCTACCTTATGGAACCTTAAAATAACTCAAACCCACACTAGTTAGGCACTAGTTTCACCTATTCATTTTACAGGTCGTTACATTCCATTTCTTCAATATCTCTCCCAAATCTCCCTTTCCTATCCAAATTTCTCTCTTTCACAAGAATAGTCAAGTTCGGGTTCGGTGTCAAGGTAGGTCTAAGGAGCACAAAATTTACTACACCACATACTCACCAACTTTTCTTACTTGAAAGGTAAATGATTTCACTAGAACTTTGAATTCCTGTTCATTGTTTAAATTCGAAGTCACAAAGTTGAACATTTCCTTGGGTAGAATATCATGCATAAAATTGTTATAATCTAGTTTAGATACTACATTTGGAACGATGGTGTGTGAGTGTGTTGTTAGTTTTAATTGAATAAATGGATCTGAGATATCTAGTTAGATGTTTTGACTTAGGGTTTCATTGTCTCTGCATTGATAATCAATTTTTGTGTAATCGAAACCCTAAGGATGATAAACTACCACATAATATGTTAAAATACATGTTTAGACTTAAAATGATTGTTTGTTGTTGTTTTGAATGTGTTGGATAAAAGATGAAATAACAAGGTTGCACAACACTCATCGACGACCTCATCCCATCGACTGTAGGTCAACCTACGAACCATAGGTCGTGGATCCTACATCAACTACACACAAATTATTGGCTAAATCACGAACCACGATGTGGACTACGGTCCATCATTTGAACGACGGACCTCTCTGCACATCTATGGTTCCCCATCAGAAATCCTGAAATATGACTTCCTAACCTACGGAGGGGATCCATGGTCCGTCGTTCAATCGACGGTCCGTAGGTACCCACCATAGTTCACAAAATCAACTACTGCCCATAAATTTTTATATTTTTTGTCTAAGTCCGAATGTTGTTCTAAAAAAATTTCTAGTTTGTGTTCTTTAGGTACAAATGAGTCTTCCAGAGGTACCATCGCACTGAAACAAGCTCCCATGTCCTCAAGGAAGGGAAAATCAAAGTCTGTTGCCCCATCCAAATGCCTGATCAATGAGTCCAACAAGGACGATTACATCCCGAAGACTGCCAGAGGCTCCCCCACTGCCTCTTGACCATGTGGAGCAGGAACATACACATCATTACATAGAGTGATGAGGTGGAGGTCACTGCCCCAGTTTGAATAGGGGGCCACACCTGTAGGAGAGTCGCAGTCTGGCTTCGAATCGCATTCCGGCTCTAGTTCCAGCGGTACTTCCACTTCTTCATTCGATGCCACTAGCACAGGCGATGCTCAGGATCCACCAAGTATGAGAGTTGAGCCGATGCATAGTGCTACAGAGCTGAATAAGTGGTGCGTGGAGGGGCAGTACTAGATAAATATTGATGGGAAAACACTGAATAATCAAAGGAAGGTTGCGCATCCGATTACAGAAGAGCGTCTAGTTTTAACATGGAGCCTCCACACTTTTCCCGCCATCCATGCTTTGTTCCAGCAGCACAGGTATGACTGGATGGATGAAAATCCAGGTCGATATTGTGAGAAGATGTTGTGGGAGTTTTATGCATCATATTCGACCACTGTGACTAATGCCTTGCCACCACGAGCAAAGGCTCTGACTCAGCCGCCTTTACTAACAACCATGGTATGGGGCCTACCAGGGGACCTTTTTAAGACTACCATCCGTCATTTTATTTATGGCCCATCCCACAGTCCGCCTATCAATACGACAGAGTATGACTACTGGATGGGGATCATCCAAGGCCGAGCATTTCGAGACTCCGAGTAGAGGGAGTCACTACTCTATTGGATGGCCTTATATATTGCTGAGGATAGAGAGAGAATTGAGTGGATGCATAATATGTAGTTGCCTATCAGAAAGGAAACTTTGAGTCTTGGGACCAAATTCTGGTGGTCCATAATTCGTCACAGGTTGTCCCATACACAGGCGGACAATGTCGGCACTTAGGATCGTATGATGATGCTTGCTACACTATTGGCAGGGCTGGAGGTTGATTTTTCCCGGATCATTCTTTCTGAGACACAAGACATAGCCTTTCAGAGGACTACCACTTTACCCTTCCCATGCTTGATCTTCTTTTTGTGCAGAGAGTCTACTCTGCCTATCTGGCACTGTCATAGATTGGTCGAGGTGACCAAGACTGTGGATGTTGAGCTGATCCAGGATGACACAAACCGTCCTGCCCTACGTCGGAGTACATCAGTTACAGTTCCTCCCCTGGGTGCTAACTTAGTGCGTAAGGTTTCACAAGTCGAGGTAGCACATGCTTAGGACACTTCAATACCAACCACTACGACTGATGCACAATCTCCCTCTTCCACCACCACCACCAGTCAGGCTGCTAGCTTGTCATGAGCCACTCCCCCTTCAGGGACCACTTTAGTTCCTCTGGCCTGAGTAAAGAAGTTGGAGACCCAGATGGCCACCCTGTTGCAGCATATGAGGCTTTGGATGCAATGATCTATTGAGGTGTCTGAGGCACAGATGGAGCGGATGATGGATGCTAAGATTCAGGTTGTACACATGTATTTAAATACATTCGAGCTTCGAGTAATGGAGAGGCCAGGGCCCACCATTGTGATTACTTCTTTCTAGATGGAGTTTGCTAGGTTCCATTTTGATGTTGATGCATTGCTAACCCCTGTTGAGGCTGTAGTGAAGACCACACCTTAGGTTGAGGAGGATGCAGTGGTGATGTCTACACTTTTTGGCGATACTATGCCACCACACGAACCTTTCCATGCTGCTGGGAAGTGACACCGCTCTTCTGAGCATACTTCTAATATTGAGGAAGCCCGATGGGCAAAAATGAGAGAGCGAAAGAAATTGTAGGCAGCCTAAAGGCAGTTCATTATTGATGAGGTGTAGCAGCAGCGGCCCCGTGAGATAAATGTTGTCTCATTTGGTTCAAAGGGCACTACCGATGGTGTTCCCACTATTGATGAGGGCGTTACAGATGGCATTCCTATTGCTGATCCAACGGGTTTAGAGAAATTGGACCCACCCACTACTTGATGAATCTTCGACGCTTATGCGCCACATGTTTGCTTCACTCTTTGTTTTGTTTTTGTCTGTGCATTGAGGGCAATTGCACCATTTTTTTGTGGGGTGGGGTAAATGGGTTGTGAGTGATATGGTGAAGTCTGAGTAACCCAATTCATAACCCTCCTTTGGGTTTTTCTTGCCTGTGTTCTTTTTCCCCAAGAGACTGTTTTACTTTTCTGTTGAACCGGCATACATAAGATTGTATATGTGTAGAAGTAGATAGAAATAATGAAAGCATGATGGCATAAGAACATGAAATTAATTCCTGTCCAATTTTTTTGAAATGTGCTAGATCTATAGAATTAATGAGTTGAATGTGTGGGATCTTCATGTGACATGATAGGAACCAGTATGATAGCATGTATTAAGCTAAAACTTGAACTAGGTGCTTCAATAATCTGATAATTAAATAATGTGTCAAGTGTTTGTGAGGAGATTCCGTATATTCATGTAGTTTGTGCCAATCTAGAACCTGTCTCTTTGGTCCTGTTAAGATAATCTAGGCTAGGAATTGGGAAATGATCATAGACCCTTGTTCAAATAAGTCCACTTAAGCCTAAAATGATCCAACCAAAAGAAATAAATACTCCATTTGGTCCAAATGTTGGAGCCTAATGAAGACCATTTCTTTCAATACACCTAACTCACCTTCCCTAAAAGACTTTTTTGACACTGTTCCCTCCTTGGACATGTGCACCTTAAAATAGGCCAAAAGCTTAAGTTGAGGGTTGATAATTCAGAAGTTACCTTAATCTCGGCCCTGGACTGACTTAGGACATTGCGCACCTCAACTCATAAAAACTACATAAGTTGAGGGTGGCTATGAAAAAGGAAACTGAAAGAAAAGTGTATGAAAAGAGTTGTGTGAAGAATAAGAAAGAGGATAGAAAAATATATGACTACATTCAAAAGAAAAAAAGTGATAATAATGCTGAATAATCGAGAAAGAAGAAGTAAAAGAAAAAGAAATTGAGAAAGAAGAATGAAAAAGTCATAGTCACATCTGTGCTGAAATAAGTCAAGAAAAAGAGCAGAAAATAAAAAGAAGTAAAAATTGGTTGAGAAAAGAGGTAAATAGATAATGTAATGTCAAGGAGGGAATAAAAGTCACTAAAAATACCCAAATGTATCCTACTTGACCCTAAGCCACGTTACAAGCTAAGAAAGTCCTATAGTGATCCTAGTGACTAGTCTAGAGAATCTATGCAGTGAAAATAAGGGAAAGCCTATGGTATTGAGCACTAACTGTATTTGAATTCACTTCTAAGTGTGAGTTTTCACTGAATCCTTAAGCTTAAATTTCAGATTGTTGTGTGAAAAACAAAGGATTTATTTGAGGTGAGGGGACTAGTTACATTGTTGGAGAGTTGGTACCTTGGTGATTATTAAAACTGTATGTGGTGATAGCTATTGGTTTGTCTATGTCATGTTTTGGTCCGCATGAGTTAGCTTATTGAGTCTAAATGGAAAGATTTGCACTAAGTGAAGGAATTGATTGAGAAAGCCATTTGATTGCTTGAGTTTGTATGTTTGGTTCTTCTAAGTGTCGTTTAGAGTTTTAGTGTGTCGCTTTAGGACAAACAACAATTTTAAGTTGAGGGTGTTGATATACCGTTAGTTTACGACATTTTTGATGCATTTCACTTGAAGTTTGTGTGAGTCTTGGGCTATTTGTTATTAGATGTGATAGTATTTGGTCTCATTTTGTAGGAAATAGGTTTGGAAGCGGTTGAGAGAGAAAAGAACTGAAGTGACAGTAGCAGCAATCGACGGAGGAAACCACAGATCATTGTTCTAGTGACGGGCCGTAGGTGGAGAATCGTGGATGTGAGTTCAAGAAAGTCTGACCAAGTGTGGAACCACGGAGGCAAACAACGCCTCGTAGAGTGAATGACGGACCGTAGATTGATGGGCGTTGTATGATTCAGAGAATTGAAGTTCCAGTACTTGAACCATGGATGAACATGGAGGACCGTAGTACAATCCACGGACCATAGGTGGCAACCATCATTTGAAGAGTCTGAAATATTTTCTAATTGCTGAACCACAGAGGTGAATCACAGACCATAGGCTAATACATGGTCCGTAGGTCGAGTCGTCGATCAGAAACCGCGTCTGACACAATTTTCCTTATTTCATTTTCCTACATGGCTAAGGATTTAAACTCTATAAATATGGGTTGTAATTTTTGTTTTTAGCAGTTAGACAATATTGGGGTCCTTTGTTTTTGGCTTTGAGATTTCTTTGCAAACACTTTGGCAATTTAAATCTTGGAGTTTGGTTTTATGAAATTTTATCTTTTGATTTCAATTGAAGATTCTGGTATTCATCTACTTTGATTGTAAGTTCATTATTCTTCTTAATAACAGTATGAATTGTGAATTCTCAAGCATGAGTAGCTAAATCCACAACCAGGGTTGTGGGAACCATGAACAATTAACAAAGTATGACTAATAATTAAGTAATTCTTCAATAGTGTTTATGCATGTATTGTTAGTCCTTTCGTTTAGAATTCTTTTCAACGCTGTGCAATGTTAGAACTCGCCACGTTCCTACTTGCCATACCAAGGGGGTAATGAATGAGAAAAAGATTAAATAACGGAGATTTAGTTAAGGATTTGCCGCTATCTAATAGCCTGACTTTAATCAATTGATGTAAGGGTTAATACCCAATTCAATTGACACAGGGACTAATCCGGGGTAAAGGTAACGGTTAGCAAAGTACACACCCGTAGACTTACCAAGTTGTGAGGTGAAATTCTCTACTTGGATTACCAATCACTTAGGGATATCAAACTTATCAACCTTGCATGTCAAACAGTAGGATATATTTACTATTATTAGGAGTACTGCATTAAGAGCTTGTGGGGAACACATATACCCTAGTTTTCATCTAATATTGATAGCTCAAACTCCGAATCTTATTTATTTGTCACTTAGTAATTCAAATCAACAATCTGTTATTTTATTTACAAAGCCCCCCTCTTTTGTTACTTTTCTTGTAAATAGTTTCATTAAAAAGAGATAATTGTGAGTTACGTTTAAGTCTAAACCATATTCCTTGTTGGATCGATCCTAACCTGAAAGTTAGGTTCTTTATTTGGCAATGACCGTTTATACTTCTTTGGGAAGTATAATTTGGGCGTATCAAGGGGCAATGGTCTAGTCGGTTGTGGAGGCATCTTTGAGCGATACCTCGATGGTGGGCTCCAGTGGAGCCAAAGATGCTAATGAGTCAGGCACTGATGTCGCGACACATGGAGTCACTAATATGCAAAGTTCACCCAGGCTTATCCTGGAAGGATGATTCTTTTGAATCTCCTTCTGTTATATTTTAGAATGTTTTGTTATTACTTTACATTTGAGGACAACTACTAGTTTAGTTTGGCAGTGTGAGGTATTTCTATACCTACCTCTTTTGGGCTGTTTTGTGGATATTTGTTGTTTTTGTTTTGTGAATGTTTGATTTTATCTTATGTTGATATATATATTGTTTTTTGATCCATAGATTTGGTCAATTGTTTTTAATGTTCAAATGGTTTTGGTTTTTGATCCATAGAGTTAGTCCATTGTTTTTAATGTGCAAATGGTTTTGAACCGATTTTAAAAATTTCCACCTCTTAAAGATAGTAAATGTTGTTGTTCTCTTGCAATTTTGAGTGTAGGTTGTGATCAAGATCGATGACTTGAATAGTGCTCTTGATTGAATGATATGAGTGTACGACTCCGATGAGGCAAATTGAGTTACATAAGTCATATGTGAACTCCTAGCATCTCATTGTGACTAGCCGGTTGTTGAGTTTATCTCTTGTGATGATCATTGCACGCTAGCTGAAAATTGTAGGGTCTTGGTCTATGATTATGGTGAATGCCATGTGTGATGAGGTTTTTGTAAAATATGTGCTTGGTAATACCTAGAACTTGCCCCGTTAATCCAATTGACTGATTAAAGCAAGCGAATGAAATGATCTTAGGTACAATTAGTGAAGAGTTAACTTAAAAAAAATTGATCCTATACCTCTTTGTGACCACCTTGTGAGAGTATGAACCTAGCTTGGCACCATTTGAGCCTACCCTTTTCTTTGGAAGAAACTTGAGCAACTTTGATCTTTTTACTCCATCACCTATAACCTTCATAAAGTAGTGGTTCGTTTGAATAACTAACTTAGGCCAAAAGCCTAAGTTGGGGGTGTGGTGAAAAACAAGAAAAATCAAGAAGTGTAAAAAAATCCACCTTTGAAGGATCATGTTGAAAAAGATGGAACCTCTCCAGGTAAAAAAAGAGAGAAAGAAAACAAAAATGTGAAAACAAAAAAAAATTGAGAAAGAGAAGAGTTTTTGAAATAAAGCTTGTGAAAGGAGCAAACGAGAAGGGGTATCAAATGAGTCATGCTTAAATGAACAATATGGTGGATTGTGAACATCATAGAGTGTGAAAGAGAATGAGAAAAAAAGTGAATTGCAGGCCATACTTCATGAAGGTAGAAGTCACTAAACCAAAATGATCATACCTTTACACTCAGCCCCATTTCAAGCATTGAAAGAACTTTGTGATCTGGAGTTAGCTGAATATAATGTTGATTGGAAAATAGGGCAAGCCTATGGGTAGAGTCATGCATGTGTTTATCTTTCAGAGTGTGAGAGTTGTATTTGATTTTGAAATTATAAAATGTTGATAAATTTTGTGTGAGCATGGAAGCATTCTTGGTGTGAGGGCATTTGAATGCTTTTGTTAAGCTTGAACTTGCATTTAAAGCAAACATTGTGATCTTAAGTTGTATTTGATGATGGTTAGTCACAATTTGAGACTTAGAGTGCACAATTGAACATTGCATGCGTAGTTTGAACCTCTTGTGTGCATTTATGTTGAGTCTTGAGTAGCACTGTTTGTAGACATTCTTAGTGAACTGATTGATCTTGTGTTTTACCTTTGGAAAATCAAAAGCTTAAGTTGGGGGTGTTGATGAGTCTGGGATTTTGACTCATTGAGGGCTTGCTACCCATAGAATTAGTGTCTTCGATGCCTATTTTGTGATCTAAAACTGATGTTTCAATGCTAATTTGCAACTATAAAGGCAAAAGAGCAAGGCAAAGACATTACCAGGCAATAAGGTGCGAAAAAGATGAAAAAAGGCTAAATATAGATAGTGTAAGCTGAAGATGTCCAAAGCCACTCGGCGACTCGCTGAGTGGTACTTCAGCTCGCCTAAAGTTCTAGACTGCCAGCCATGGGGAGAAGCCAACTTGGCGATGGATGTGTATCTTCGGCGAACCGCCAAACGGATCGGCCACACAAACTTTGATTGCCCAAAGTTACAAGGTCTGAAGGATGAAGAGTAAAGGCAAACCGGTGATGAGTATTCCTTGAAATTTTCCCTATTGTCTAAATATGCTCCATCCTTGGTGTCTAACCCTAGAGATGAGATGAGTAGGTTTGTTACCAGTGTATCCGACCTAGTCAAGGAAGAGTGCATACGACATTTCTCCATGATGACATGAATATTTCAAGGCTTATGGTGTATGCTCAATCTATTGAGAAGTCCAAACTTGAGAGGATGATTAGGGATTTGAAGAGGGGTAGATCCGATGAGCAAGGTCAACCTAGTTTCCAGAAAAGAGCTCCTAACCAAGATTCTTCAAGTGCTCCTAAGGCTAACCAAGAGAGAGATGGTGGATCTCAAATTGCTAAGCCTACTTGTCACAATTGTGGGAAGAAGCATCATGGGAAGTGCCTAGCCAGTACTAGTGGGTGCTATGGTTGTGGGAAGAATGATCACCAAGTGAGAAATTGTCCTACTCTTACGGCTAGGGGAAGGGAGGCAAATCAAGCTTCTCTAAATGGCCCTAATCTTGATGCCCCAAATAAGAACCGTTTCTATGCTCTTCAAGCCAACAAGGACAAGGGAGCTAATCCGGATGAAGGTACTGGTAAGTTATAGTTCCTTTTGTTGTTTCATGATAGCCTTAGTTGGGTTTTCTCTAAGTGGGGGATGGTTGTTGAAAGTGTTGATGTCCTTATCTCTTTCCTTTTATTCTTATTCAAGCTTGAGACTTAGAGTTCCTTGAAGCTTGTTTCATGTTTTGGAGTCATGCGTGATATTGAGTTTCCATAGTCTCCTTATGTTATGCATGTTCTAATTGAATTCTTGTTTAGTTGAGAAAAATGAGTTTTCATAATTGTGTTCTTCATGTTTATATGCATCTATGATGAGTTGCTTAAATATTTCATGAGTTGATTGTTGAGCATGACAAATGTGTTCTTGAGATGATTATATAATGTGCTCTTATGAGAAAATTGCTTAAATGTTCTTAATGATGTTGTAATGAGCATGATGTGAATTGGAGAAGAAAGTTCCTCCAATGAAATGAAGAATGTGAGGTTTGGATGCATAACGAGTTTGTAGATGTAGTTCCTACCTTCTTGTTGTGTTTTGAGCTTATCGATGTGGATTTGTTGTTTCCTCCTATGTTTATGCATTTGTATTGATGTTGCATGCATGATTGTGGGCTGTTAGTCTTGAGTCGTTACCCCTTAATGTGTTTTAAGTGTCATTCGAGAATGAATGTTCCTAAGTGGGGGATAATGTAATGACCCTAAAAATGAACTAGTGAAACTAGAGCCTAACGTGTGTACGTTTGTGTTTGTCATGAGGTTTGATGGTGTTTCATGTCGTCCCGAGTCATGGTTGAACAACTTAGGGGTTAAACATCAAGATACGACTATAACGCCCATAAACTATTAAGTTGAACTAGTGTGTTGTAGAGTCTTGTAGTGGAGTTTTGGTGTGTCGTATGAGGGTTAAAATCAATATAAATGGTTATCGTACTTAGAATGACATGTTTATGGGTTAAACATCTGGGTACGACTCCCCATGGACCACCCAAGGGGTCCTTTAGGAGGACCCCAACATTGCCCAAAAACCTGTCAAAACAGCTTGATCTACGCCCATGATTCACACCCCTTAGATTGACCTATGCCCCGTAGGTTATGGGCGTAGGTCAGGCCGGCAACACCCTGGAAGTTTTGAGCCTCAGGTCCAAACGACGGACCCAAACCACTCCCCTTAGACTAATCCACGGTCTGTGGATGGTCAAGTCATAGGTGCTGCCAGTTTTTCAGTGTTTGTTTTTAAGTTAGGTGTTTGGGATTTAGTTAGTTAATTAATTAAGGGCATAGGGTTCTGGTTAAGTGGCTAAATAGCTTCCTATAAATATTTAATAGACCCCTAAACTAATGACTTTAACTCATTTAGACTTCATCTCTGAAATCAAAACCCTCCCTCTCAAACTACTTTCTCTCTAAGAACTCCATTGAAGACTTCAGGTTTCCAAGGTCAATTTCATCAAGATTTTCAAAGCTTTTTCAAGGGGATTTCGTGGATTCTCATCCAATAACTCTAGTTAACTTGTGTATTTTACAAAATTGCCTAATATGCATATTATCTGTTGTATATTTTTCTTTTGCAACAAGCTCGAGTTTAAAATTTCTTTCAAGAGAAAAATGAAAAGATCAATTTACTTGTGTATTTATTTTTTGTCACCTCCATTTCTTCAAAAATAAAGAGTCTAATATCTATATCTTACCCAAAGTCAAACTTCTTGACTTTACTAAGTGATATGAATTTTTTACCTTGGTTACAGGACATTGCATGTAAGGGAATGAATTCTCACAGCAAGGACCACAACCATGGGCAGTTCACATTATATCTAAAATCTGATGAAATGTCAAACTCGAGCACTTTGCAAATTGTGGTTGTAAGGTGACACATGAGGTTTGTATGTATTTGAGCTTAAAAACAATTACCCTTTTTGTTTGCTTTTTATTGAGATATATGTGGTAGCATATGCACAGTCAATATATATGTTGCAATCTTTTTACTGGAGTTTGTTGATTGTGTGATATGCATGGTATGTTCGAGTTTCATACTTGAACTCTTATGTGTTTGTGTTTTCTACCTCAATTATAATCAACTATTTATGCCATGTGCACATATTTTATCACTCTTTCTAGCCCATTGGATGTTTGTGAATTTCAATATTAATGTTCGTATTCAGATTCTTACTTGACTGTACATTTTATTAATTATATTGCCTTTTTAATTAAATTAGAGAGTTTAATCAAATTATTTTACTAATAGTTAGATACAAGATTTCGCTTGATGACAACTTTATGGTTAGGATGTTCAATATATTGCATAATGAGCAGGAATTGTACTTGATGTTTTGAAATTTCTACATGGCTTAATTTTTTGTATCTGTCATGACCCACAGGTACCCCTAGATGTAACAAAGCACATCGAACCTCGAAAGGCTCCATGTAAGCCACTTAGCATACCATAACATAAATCATTAGAATAATAAGAGTAAAAATGCATTTCAACTCAACAAATTTGATAAGGAAAGCGGAAGTATAGAGTTGTCTTAATTAGCCATCTATTACAATACTTGAATCAGAATAGGGTCACAACTTTTACAACATAATCCAAAAAGTAGATACAAGAATGAAACTACAATGATAATGTCCGTCCTTGAATCATGAGGACTCACCACAAGCAAGGAGAAATTAACAAATCCATGCTCTAGCCACAATGGGGACCACCTTGAGAACCGAACCCTACACTTGGGGAAAATGTAGGAAAATATGGGTAAGTGCAAAAATGCACTAAGTATAATAGCCATGCATAAAATCATGAAAAAATGCATAGTCGGAGCATACATGGACAATTGAGTGAATTTTAGGGAATACTCTTTCACGCTCATACTTCCTTGACGAAGATTAATGAATTCCTCCACTTTAGCTTCACTCAACTCTCCGGGAAATAATCTATCAAGAAATGTCGATTTGAATATTTCCCACTCAACCGGGCCAGCTCCTACACGTCTTCCCCTCTTCCAAAGATCACACCATTCCAGAGAAATATCTTTTAGTTGGTAGGCGGCTAACTTCTCCTTCTCTTCCGAAGACACCCCTCTAATAAAAAGAACATTATATACCTCATCGATAAACCTTTGGGGATCCTCTTCAACTTTAGAGCCATGAAATTCTGGAGGGTTCATTCTAGCAAAATCCCTAACTCTTGAAGTAGCCGAATTCACATTATGATTCACATGAGTCACAACATCTCAATTGGCCTTAGCCATCACGGCTTGAGCTTGAGTAGTCATAGCTTGGGCCAACATTTGAAATGCCAACCTAATCTCCACATCCGACATAATTGAAGGATTAATCAGAGCTTGATTAGCTTGAGGAGCTTGATTAACTTGAGGAGCTTCCTCATTCACATAGTCATTCTCCATTCTTCTTGTGTTAGCCCTTCGTGTATTCATATCCTGAAGACACAAGAGAAGGATTAGAAGAGGGACTTTATAGTGTTAAACTCCAAGGCACAACTTAAGTGTAATGAAAGAAGTGAAATTTTCCTAAACATCTTATAGCCTCTCATTCATAAGTATGGCGCGCTTCACACTCATGAACAAGACTCTACTATACGTGGCTTATGAGACATCATCCTAGAATCACTCTAAACCTTGTGCTTTGATTATCATGTTTGTCACAACCCAGGGGTACCCCCTAGATGTAACAAGGCACATCGAACCCCGAAAGGCTCCATGTAAGACACTTAGCATACCATAACATAAAGCATTAGAATAATAAGAGTAAAAATGCATTTCATGTCGAAAACTTTTGTAAGGAAAGTGGAAGTCTAGACTTGTCTCAATTAGCCATATATTACAATACTTGAATCCAAATAGGGTCACAGTCCTTAAAACATAATCCTAAAAGTAGATACAAGAATGAAACTACAATGATAATGTTCGTCTTGGAATCATGAAGACTCACCACAAGCAAAAAGAAATGAACAAATCCAAGCTCTAGCCACAATGGGGACCATCTTGAGAACCGGACTCTACACTTGGGGAAAATGTAGGAAAATATGAGTAAGTGCAAAAATGCACGAAGTATGATAGCCATGCATAAAATCATGAAAACATGCTAAAAAAGACATTTTAGTTGAATGCATGCCATTTACTAATTTAAAGCATCATTTTTAAGATAATGGGAAAGCATAAGTCATAAGCATAATCAATTCATACATCATCATATCATAATAGGAACATACCATGAATACCCTCAAAGAATACTTGGGAAATGCTTGAATAAGATCTCATAATCCCACCTATACTAAGTAATGCTTCTTGAGTAACTAAAGTTCATATCATCTTCTTGTTCATACTATAATAAATGAGAATAAGCCTTAACCGACATAGACCATGTGATCTTACCATGAAATTTGGTGTCTACCCCACACCGAAAAGGGGTTGTCCTACTTGCCTAAGGTAGAACCATAATCTTAGCTTAAGTGGATCCACTACCTAAAAAACCTATGAGGGCACATAGTTATGGGATAGTGAGATTGCTACTAGAAACCTGGACTCAACTAAGGTAGAAGGTTTCCATCTCATGAGATACATACTTAATGAACCCGGACTCAACTAAGGTAGAGGGAACCCATTTGGAAAGCCGGACTCAACTAATGTAAAAGCTTTCATTGTGAGATCAGATTCAACTATCGTATAAGCTCCCTTCTCATATTCATATTCACTCGGTGCTAAGCATTAATTCCCATAGATTACATATTAAGTCTTGACTAAAGTTCATATTCATAGAGGAATGTCTTGACACTCAATCCAACATAATTCATACTATAGCTCATAGATTCAATAGGTGAGAAGAGACTTTCAGCCTTAGAAGAATTATAATGTCAGAAAACCTTTCACATCATATCATATTCATACATAAGTGTGTACATGAGGATAAGGCTGACCGCTGAGCCCACTCTGGCCTCGCGGGTCAGGCCCCTGTGGTTGTGAGCTTGAGCTGCCATAACTTATGACTATAGCAATGAGAGGGCCCCTGCAGAGAGAAAAGTCAGGATAATGAGCCTTTCGACCACCAAGCGGGTGGCAGGCGGCGGGAGCAGCGGGCAAGTGCTTGGTAAGCCAACAACCCAGTGAAACGGGCGGGGCATTTGAAGAAAGGTGGGCACACTGAACAAGTACGAGAAATTGGCCCCGCTCCACTTTCTTAATATCAAGGACCTTCCAACAACACAACAACTAGATCATAAACATATTCAGTTTACTATCAAAGTGTTCTTAAAGCATATACATAACCCTCATAATCATGCATAATTCTCATACTTTTCCCTTCAAGGACCATAGACCAACTTCAATCAACACATCAAGAATTAATACATTAGACAAGGATAATAACATGATTCACTTAGTTCAATTACTATAAGCATTATCTCATAATACTCCTTTTTCTACAATTCACCCACATCACAAGGTCATAATTTGGGAATATGGGGATTTAATGTATTCTTGGGCGATTTCATCATAAAACCATAATAAATCATCAATTAAATCATAATATAAAGTAATTAAATCAATCTAATCATTTTTGAAAGGAATCCATGACTTGGAGTCAAACCCTAGCTTTTGGGGAATTTCTATCTTTGAAATTGGGGTTTTAAAGGGACTCCATGGATGATAGCTATACATGGATGAAGGACTACCATACAATAGCTATGAATTCCAATGAAATTGAGTAGAAATCCTTGCTCCTTAAACCCTATCTTCACCTTCCTTCTTCTTCTTCCTTGGAGTTCTACAAAGAGAATTTTTGGCCAGGCTTTGAGTCCTTATTTTGGGATTTGGAATTATGAGGAAGATGACTTATTTTGGTGAAGTAAAAATCTTATATAGTTAGTCTAATTTAGTATAAAACGACATCACTAAATAATAATGAAAACTAGAAAACCCCATAATGCCCCTAAGTGTAACTGCCAAATGGCAGTTTCAGGTCTCACCCACTACCACACGACCATGGTCCATGAATGGACCCATGTGGCATGCTGGTGAACCGTGGGTGGAGGTTCAGAGACCTGTCTCTGAGACCTTGACCCACGGCCCCCTACTGATGGACCGTGGTTGGCCCCCTGACCCGTTCTATTGAAGCATGGTTTGAGTTCAGAGACTTGGTTCTCACGGCCATACCTACGCCCCTCACCCACGAGGTGTGGCCTGACCCACGAGGCTTAGGTGCCCTCCGTTGGTCACTGCCCAGGCAACTTCTCAGGGTCCTCCTCAAAGACCCATGGTTGGTCCTTAGGGGTTGTACCTAGACGTTCTAACACGAAACCTTATATTATTAGGTACAGGGATGTACGTTTACGACTCTAACCGTCATTTACACTCTAGTATAGCCTACTAGTTTCCGGAGAGTTACAGTGTCAACAAAAGTAATGACATTCCTAGAATGATTTTTTGAGATGAACGCTAATTTTTGCTCGAGGACGAACAAAAGTTTTAGTCTTGGGGTGTTGATGTGAGGCCAAAAATATATGTTTTTAATCATTATTTGTCTTACATTTATTATTTGTATTTGTCCTTTTTGAGAATTAATTTTATGAATTGTGCTAAAACGAATATGAAGAAGTTTTGAGCTAAAAAGAATTAAAGATGAAAGATTACAGAAGAAAATCAGGGATCAAACTTAATGGATTAAATTGAATATGATATTAATAATCATATATCATATATATAAAAGAAAACCCTATATCTCCCTATGTGGCGCCAGCACAAACTAAGATTCCCTTCGAATTTATTCATTTCCAAAATTAGTCTTTCCCTCCTCTTAAAAACTTTCACAACCGTCACCACCATCTTACAAATTAATCCTCCACCAAATCATCCATATGTATAAATATCAGCCCCCTTGAACTTAATTAAGAAACTGATCGCCAGATAGGAATATTAGGCCAAATTTAAGTTTAACAAAGTAGTACCAAAATGAAATATTGGGCCAAACTATGTGATTTACCTGTCTCAGATGTATATATAGTAGTTATTGTCACGACCCGATTTCTCAAGCAATGATGGCACCTACCAACCCACCAGTAGGCAAGCCAAACCCTGTCTCGAAACTTCAGACTAATGGGACTAAGGGGGGAACTATACTCAACTAAGCAAAGCATAAATAAACAAGATACATTAGAGGAAGGTGCAAGAGAACCCAAAACTATATATACAAAAGATATCTCCCAAAACCTGGAAGTCACATGTAAAGAACCATGAAAGAGTAGAAGTCCCAAAAGTGGACCACAGAAACAAGGTTGCCTCAAAAAGCAAAAGGCATGTGAAAATGTAAATACGGAATGGAGACATGAAATCCCAGAACAACATGAGCTCACCCTCGTCTCCTGAACAGATTGTTGCAAGCTAGACCTCAACGCTGATAGCTGGTACTCGGACCTACATCACAAAAACAGATGTAGAGTGTAGAATTAGTAGCAAAGAGACAGGTACCCAGTAGGCATCATATGTCGATAGAGAGAAAGGTAAAAACAGACTGAAAAGATAGAATCAAACACGAACAGAGGTCAACAGAAATAAGGGTAAAACAATAAGAGAGCTAGTCTAAGGATATTTAACCTAAAGCCAGCTAGGCCCCATATAAGACCCACTAGGTACACTCAAGCACAAAAAACAAGAACAAAAATGGACACCCATATGCTCGACAGGTAAACAAAGAAACCACAACTATGGAACCCAAAGGAAACCCAACTCTAAACCGATACAACCAACAATTCCAACCCAATCAACAAATTTGACATCCACATAAGGCGACCTATCCCGCAATAACTCTGGGTCATAACCCAGCCAAGTGAGTGCCACGCGGGGGGCTAAATCAACACCCTCCAAAAGCCCTAATCCAACTGTCAATAGGCTAATACTCCGGGAGGCCTGCCCAAACCAACCAAGTGTGCTATCTAACACTCTTTAGGGCCTGCCCTAGCCAGACAAAGTGTGTGGGCATGTCAAAACTAGAGAAGACCTCAAGTAACTTATATCCAACTACCCAGCCAACTAATCAACCTGGGGACCTTCCCATTTTTAGCCAGTTGAGTCAGCTATCACTCACCGGGACCCTGCATAATGTCAACCAGAGTGTGCAGGTAAAATAAACTCCATAGAGGATCTCAAATTCCAAGATATCATCAATCGACGTCCACTACCAACCACATCAAAATGGGTGAATCAACTCCAAGAAATCGTGGATCGGCGTCCACTACCATCTACCTCACACCAGAACCGACCGTGAAAGACCCAAACCAGGAAAATACTATGCCCCCAATAACGCATCGGCATCACAGAATGGGGAGAGAAGCCAGAAGGATCACAAGTAATAAAAAGTCCAAAGCTAGGTTCAACTATCAGACCAAGTCTGCTATGCCAGTCTACAAGGACCTAGTCCATCCTAATCGACGTCGAATTCATACAAAAGTAAATTAGGTGTGTGGGTCTAAGGCATTACTTTTATATCCTAGACTAAGGCCAAAGAGAAATTCCAACACAAATAAACACACAACTAGATACTACGCATGCAACGAAAAATAAACAGCCAAACAAGTAATTCAAAAATGCCTACAGATAAACAACCCCTCTGACATCATGGTACTAACCCCGAAACAACCCGGATATGAACCCTACAACATGGTTTATGAGAACAAGCGAATAAATACTAGCAGTCCACCCCATATTCACACAATTCAGCATGCAATTATACAATCAGGCTCAATCTAAATGAAAGGAAGTCGTAGCCTACTTGAAGGCCAACCACGTGCGCTCCAAATCACTCTATTAAAGCGTTTCCTTCCGAATAGCCTCATATTGTTTCCACTCTATAAAAAATAGAATCATAGCACCAGGAAGGTCGGTTAGACACTAAAATCAATAGAATTAAAGACAGATCAATTTTGGAGCCAAAATCGAGAAATGTTAGACTTTCTCCGGAATTTTCAAAAATTGATTCCTTGAAGAGGTACTAAACCCTCCCCCGAGCTTGTGTTCCAATACGAAACACCTCTCGGGGCTCGAAACAACTCCATGCATGAATAAACAAAAATGCAAAACTTTACACAAAAAGAGACTTGAGGTAGCCACTTACAATGCAGATACACCACAATCAGAGACTTTCTTACACGCTCCGTACAATCACCCACACATCCAACGCAAACTCGAACATACCAGATTTCGATTAACCAAAAAAAGAGCTCTAGCATACGAGATATTGATATTTCAAAATGAGGCTGAATCTGATTTTTCACTATATAAATAGCAGCAGTTCTGGTAACTAAAAGCTAAATCTGGTTGCCAAAGACTAAATTCTAGCCGCTAAAGGTTTGCACTAGCAACACCAAATTTTGCTATTTATTTTTTAAAAGTCTCCAAATGGACATTCGAGATTCGTTCGGGACCCGATGAAAATAAAAAAAAAATGTGACCACCCTAAATTCGACATATCAGACTCAATGGCAAAGTCCAAATTTCCATACGAGGTCATTTCGATAAAAAGTGGGACCCGCACTCAAATGCCTTTTTAGCCAATTTATTTCAAAATGAGGCTGAATATGATTTTTCACTATATAAATAGCAGCAGTTCTGGTAACTAAAAGCTAAATCTGGTTGCCAAAAGACTACATTCTAGCCGCTAAAGGTTTGCACTAGCAACACCAAATTTTGCTATTTATTTTTTAAAAGTCTCCAAATGGACATTCGAGATTCGTTCGGGACCCGATGAAAATAAAAAAAAAATGTGACCACCCTAAATTCGACATATCAGACTCAATGGCAAAGTCCAAATTTCCATACGAGGTCATTTCGATAAAAAGTGGGACCCGCACTCAAATGCCTTTTTAGCCAATTTATTTCAAAATGAGGCTGAATATGATTTTTCACTATATAAATAGCAGCAGTTCTGGT
>JAJOOH010015372.1:0-37504 GCA_029582605.1 Solanum gracilifrons | reverse complement strand
AAAACCACCGTTAAAAAATAATGGCATGAATGAGCATTTTCTTAAACGGTAATGGCATAGATGAGCCAAACTTTTAACGGATGGCATAAATGAGCCTTTTCTGAAAGTTCGATGGCATATTTGAGCCTTTTCCCTTTTAGAAAACCAAAAGTCATTTTCTTGTAGTTTAAGGAAGTAATAGTAGAAAAAGAAACTATTTTGACAATTTACAATTTTAATACAATCAAATTTCTCTATAGATGTTGTAGACAACATATTATTTAACATATCATGAAAAGTCAATTCCAAAGAAAATTTGGTTGTTATAGAGAATGGTATTAGAGAGGATAAGAAAAAGGGCAATCGGTGCATGGTCGGACCACTAAGATCTATTGTGCATAGCCTTACCTTGAATTTTTTAAAAAGGCTATTTCCACAGCTCTAACCAGTGACCACTTCGTCACGACAATAACTTTACTAATTACGACTGAGGATGATTGTTATATATAGACAAGTTGCCTTTAGTTTGCATTATGGTAGACATCTAAAAGGGCTTCTTGGTTTGTTGGTTGTTATATCTGTATGCTGTTTTTTTCCCCAACAGAAAACAAAAATATTGCTTTAGATATAGGTTAAACATTAGATGAGTAGCTTAAAAGGTTCAAAATCTGAGCTTTAGCTACATATCAGTTGGTTACAAGTTACGACTATGTTGCTCTGATCCTCCAAAAATGGTGTCGTACTTGTGTTGGATCCTCCAAAAGATGGCATTTTTTGGAGTATCCAACACAATAACGTAGTGTTAATGCAGACAAAATTGTAATGTCAAATTTTAATGATATATCAATGTACTATAAGCAAAACTTTGCCATGGAAAACAGAACAGATAAAGGGAAATTCATCTAAAAACATCTTCACATCTCCCATTCATCGTCGTGTTCTAATATTTACACAGTAGGCAAAATCTGAAGTATAAACTCTTATCAATCTCAATGGTGAAGAACCATTAAAGATAAAAGTTTTTACTACTATCCATGAGGCAATCCAAAAAAAGAGAAAAAAAGAACAGAATTCTAACCACAAAAAGATGAAATATTACTGATTTACGGTTCCCTTTCTTGCGATTCCTCGAGTATAGAACCTTTCACTGAAATGCCATCAAGAATATCGCTTTCTGAATCAGTTTGTAGTTCTTTAAACTTGGTCATCACTTGTATCATTGTTGGCCTTTTGTAAGATTTCTCATCAAGGCATTCAAATGCAACTTTCAAGTAATGATAGAGTTCAGCATCACCAGATAGATTTGTTATTAGCTCAGGATCAAGAATCTCGTGACTTCGTTTCTCGTTATGAAGTTGCTTTGCCCATCCAACAAGATTGTTATCATCACCGAATACACGGGGATCTATTGGCCGTTTCCCTGAAAGAAGCTCCAACAGTATGACACCATAACTGTACACGTCCCCTTTTGCGGTGCACCTGAAACTTTGGTAGTACTCTGGAGGAACATAACCTGGAGTACCAGCAAGTGTACTCACACTTAAATGAGTATCCAGAGCATTTACCAGCCTTGCCATTCCAAAATCAGAAACTCGTGCCTCAAAGTTTTCGTCTAAAAGTACATTACTGGACTTCATATCGCGATGAATTATGTGTGGTATGCAGCTGTGGTGAAGAAATGCTAATCCTCTTGCTGATCCTATCGCGATTTTCTTTCTAGCTGGCCAATCAAGAAACATCCCTCCTTTCCCCCCATCATGAAGAACAGATTCAAGACTTCCCCATTTCATGTATTCGTATACGAGAAGCCTTTCCTCCCCAATCTTGCAATATCCCAACAAAGGGACAAGGTTTCTATGTTTAATTTTTCCAATAGTCTCCATTTCAGCCATGAATTCTCTGTCTCCTTGACCTGTTATGTGCACGAGCTTCTTGATTGCAACAGTACTGCCATCTCTCAGCTGAGCCTTGTAGACTTCACCAAAACCTCCAGAGCCAATCATGCTTTCAGAGCTGAACCCGTTGGTCGCTTCTAGAAGATGACCAAAGGTCAGCTTCCTCAATGGTTTTTCAAATGTTGCCACATTAATGCTTAGAGGCTCGGGAACGGTTGATAGTTTCCAGCTGCTACTGCCAGAAGTTGGAAGGCTATCAATGTATTTATCTCTCTTCTCCTCCTCATTCTGAGTCATTTTAATCTTATAAAGGGCAATAACAAGTAGTATAATACATACAAAAGAGACCATAATACCAACCACCATTCCTATAGTTGTAGGCTTCTTATTCCCATGATGGTAAATACTCGATGAATGGTGTCCATTGCCTGAGCCACAAGGAGGAAGGGGGACGCCACAAAGGCCTGAATTGTTTTCGTATCTTGAAGCTGGAAATGTAGTCAGCTGTCCACCAGAAGGAATCGTTCCCGATAAGTTGTTGTTTGAAACGTCAAGATCACTAAGAAATGAAAGGCCTCCTAACGAGGGTGGAATGAATCCCTGTAGGCTGTTATGTGACAGATCAAGAACTCCAACTATCTTTAGACCTCCAAAGTTGAATGGAATGGTTCCGGTAATATTGTTGTGTCCCAAATTCAGAACTTGAAGGAAGCTCAATGAACCTAAATTATCAGGAATGGTTCCTGAAAAAGAATTGTAGGAAAGATCAAGGTAAATCATGCTTCCATTGCTCGTGAAGGTGTACATCGTCCTGCCAGAGTAGATCCTAGTTGATGGACAGAAGTGAACCATAGGTAAAATCGCAAGCCTCTCTTCACGGATACCCTCGAACTCAACCAGTCCACCAGCACCCCTGCATTCAGTTCCACCCTCATTTCTCACAAAAGCAAACTGTTTTCCAGAAGCCATTCCCGGACTAACATGGCCAGCTTGATCAGCAAGCTCAAGAGGGATTGAACCTGTTAGAGCATTGCTATTCAAATCTAGCCATATCAAGTTCCTGCACAAACCTAATTCCCGAGGGATCAGTCCAGTAAGTGAGTTATTACCTAACTGAAGGATAGCAAGATTTGCAAGATTCCCAATTCCTTGTGGTATCTCTCCAGACAGTCGATTGCTGGACAACGAAACCCAAACCAAGTTGGTACAATTGGAAATGGACTGTGGAAGTGCCCCTGAGATGAAATTGTTATTGAGGATGAGTGTTTGAAGGTTTCCTCCATTGATGCAAATGCCCTCAGGAATTTCACCTGTGAGATTATTAGCCCACATTACCAATTCCGAAAGATTTGGAAGGGTCCAAATCTCCAATGGGATCGAACCAGTCAGGTAATTGAAGCTGAGATCAATCTTCCTGAGGTTCCTACAATGTCTAAGCTGTTTAGGCACAGTTCCAGTAAGATAATTACTGGCTAACAACATCATCTCCAGTGGAAAGCCTGAGGCTGCTAAACACAACTCAAAAGGTACATTCCCAATAAACGCGTTGGAACTAAGGTCGAGAACCTGAAGTTTTGTACAGTTCACCAAAGACCTTGGTACATGACCAGTTATGTTATTGAATGGCAAGTAAAGATACCTAAGATTTGTCAATGAACTGATAACAGTATTCAAGAAATCACCCGATAGCTCATTGTTACCAAGATTGAGACTGAAAAGTGAGGAGCACAATTTAAAAGTTGAAGGAAGTTCACCAGTCAGCCGGTTTCCAGAAAGATCAAGCTCCTCAAGTGTACTGCAACTCTGCCCCAATTCTGATGGAATTTTATCAAAAAACTGATTGTGGGCTAGCACCAATCGCTTCAAGCTCTTCAACTTCACCAATAACTCGCTAGGAATCTCCATTCGGATCGAATTATGGGCAATGTTCAGTGTATTGAGGCTCTGGCAATTTGCCAAAGAGGGTGGAAATTCAACTGAGGTAAGGTTGTTGAAAGACAAATTTAGGACAGTGAGATTTTGACAAGTCCCAAAATCAAGATCATTGAGTTCTCCAGTTAAGTTATTACGCGAAAGATCAAGAACAGATAGACTCTTGCAAGAAGAAATGGAGCTTTTTAGCTTGCCAGCAAGCTTATTTGAGGAGAAATTCAGGAGATTCAAATTCTGGCAATTGGACAGTGCATAACTTAAAATGCCAAAATCTGAAATGGTGTTACTTGATAAGTCAAGCTGCAATAGTGAAGGTCCAAACTTTAGAACAACCCCTTTAATTGAATTCCCAGAGACATTTAGGTACTTAATTTTATCACAAGACTTCAACAAAGGCTCTAAAACAAGAACTTCAGAGAAATTATTAGCTGATAAATCAAGAAACTCAAAGCTACAGGAACTAGCTATTGAGGAAAGATTACCATAGAAATGGTTGCCATTGAAATTAACTCTGAGCAAAGAAGGCAAGGCCATGATATCAGTGAGGTGAAGTAGACCACTGAGCCCAACACTAGACATATTAAGCTCAACAACTTGACCATTTGAACATGAAATCCCATTCCAAGTGCAAGGACTTGAAGAAGATGAAGTCCATTCATTCAAGAATCCATTTGGATCAGATTCAACAGAGGACTTCTTGAAGGCTAATAACCTCCCTACTTGATCATTTTCAGCTAGTTTTCTTGCATTTGACACCACCACAAAAAAACTACAACTCAGAAGTATTATCATAAAGACAACATTTTTCAACACCCCATTTAGTGAAAAATATTCTTGGCATCTTTTATGACTCATATTGCTGTAAAAAACACCACTAACTGCATAAAAATCAATTCTTTAGAATCTTTAATAGCTCATCTTGCTGAAAACAAACACCACCACCAACCAACTGCATAAAAATCAATTCTTTCACCTATTTAAGAACACTCCTCCATCCTACAATCTCCAAATCTTCAAGAAACCTGTCCATTAATGATGAAAAACCAAACAGAGTGAATAAAAGAGCTCCAGAAATGGTGGAAAATCAAGAAATGAATGAAAAGACAAAAACTTTACCAGATTCTTGGTGGGTATTTTCAAGTCACAATCTTGAGTTTGTTAAACAGAGAGGATTTTTGGTATGACAGCTGCTGCAGGTGTTTTGTTTGTACAAACAACAGTACCCCAGTAGTGAAGAAGAGGTTTCTTGATGTGGGGTGGGGTGGGGTGGTGGGGCGTAAGGGGCAGAGTACGATGTTCAGACACAATTGTCGGCTGGTCACAGGAAGTTCATGAAAAAATGTGTTTACTAAAACATAAACATCAATACAAGGTACAACAAAGTTTCTGCAAAACTCAACTAAGTAAAAATTGTTGAAAGAATGTTTTAAAAGTAGAAAGAAAATGAAGGGGAAATTTGGTAAAGATGAATGAATAGAATTAGCACTTTTTTTGTGTGGAGTTTGCTATTTCTCTTTGCTTTTTTTTTAACATTCAACAAGAGGCACCTCATGACTCTCTATAGTCTATTTTAATTTATTTTTTGATAAGAAATATGCTGCTTTTTTCTCATATTTGGGTCCAGTCAAACTTGGGATTTGATTCTTTTTTTTCTTTTTTAGCTTAATCACTTTAATTAGGGTGTGGTGGACCCCACCTTAGCTTTTGGTAGGGTGGACACAAAAGACAAATATTGGTTAAGTGCTCACATTGGTTGAAGATGATGAATTTCGAGCTTAACTTAATTCGAGAAATTAGCTAATGAAGCGAGGATTGATCAAGATGATAAAATAAGTTTAATTATATAACCTCATATCAGCATAGGACTTTCATTGTCCATTAGTCCTTGCATGTCCATATCTATCGACTAAAGCATGTATAACATAAAATATAATTTCAACATTAAATAAATTAAAAAATGGAATGAGTTTAGATATGATGTTGCGATAAAACAAAATTTTGGAACTAACTCAAAATTAAAAGTTAACTTTATGAGGTGATCATATTGCTCACGAAAACTACGCACGGAATTTAATTGTGCCATCCCACGCCAATGTGAAACGTCCATAATATGTTGATAAAAAAATAGGTTTGCGTGCTATATTACTGGAATCAAACGAATTTATGTTATTTTGTTTTCAGTAATTTGTGTCGTATTATATTGGAGTCAAAGGTATTTATGTTGTTTTGTTTCTACTGTCGAGCGGTCAAATTATTGTGTTTTGTTGTTCACGCTTTAAAGGTTTAGCTATTAACGTGTAAGTGTCATTGAAGGAAAATAAATTATTGTTTCCTCAACTAATTTTGGACAATTCTAATCACGTAAACTAACTTTTAAGGTCGATTTAAGTCTATTATCCATTTTCTTTAACATATATGATCATTTACCTTTTATTCAAATTTTATATTAAAACATTTCTGGAGGACATGTTTATATTAAACTAGTTGTTGGACACGTGTTTGACACGTGTACTGCTCAAGATTACACAAGGAATTTAATTGCATCATCCCACAGCAATGTGAAACATCCATAATATGTTGATAAAAAGCAGTTTGCATACTATATTACTGAAGTCAAACAAATTTATGATGTTTTGTTTCCAGCAATTTGCGTCGTATATTACTGGAGTCAGAGGTATTTATGTTGTTTTGTTTCTACTGTCGGAAGGTCAAATTATCGTGTTTTATTATTCACGCTTTAAAGATTTAGCTATAAACGTGTAAGAGTCATTGGAGGAAAATAAAGTATTGTTTCCTCAACTAATTTTGGACAATTCTAATCACATTAACTAATTTTTAAAGTCGATTTAAGTCTATTATCCATTTTCCTTAACATATATGATCATTTACCTTTTATTCATATTTTATATTAAAACATTTTTGGAGAACATGTTTATATTAAACTAGTTGTTGGGCACGTGTTGACACATGTACTGCTCAAGATTACACAAGAAATTTAATTGCACTATCCCACACCAATGTGAAACGTCCACAATATGTTGATAAGAAGTAGTTTGCATACTATATTACTGAAGTCAAACAAATTTACGATGTTTTTCTTCCAACAATTTGTGTTGTATATTACTGGAGTCAGACGTATTTATGTTGTTTTGTTTCTACTGTCAGACGGTCAAATTATCGTGTTTTAATATTCACGCTTTAAAGGTTTAGCTATAAACGTGTAAGAGTCATTGGAGGAAAATAAAGTATTGTTTCCTCAACTATTTTTGGACAATTCTAATCACGTGAACTAACTTTTAAGGTCGATTTAAGTCTACTATCCAGTTTTTTAACATATATGATAATTTACCTTTTATTCAAATTTTATATTAAAACATTTTTGGAGAACATGTTTATATTAAACTAGTTGGTGGCACGTGCTTGACACGTGTATTGCTCAAGATTACGCAAGGGATTTAATAGCAACATCCCACATCAATGTGAAACGTTCACAATATGTTGATAAAAAGTAGTTTGCGTGTTATGTTATTGGAGTCAAACAAATTTATGTTGTTTTGTTTTCAGCAATTTACATCGTATATTATTGGAGTCAGACGTATTTATGTTGTTTTGTTTCTACTGTCGAGGAGTCAAATTATTGTGTTTTATTCTTCACGATTTAAAGGTTTATCTATAAACGTGTAAGTGTCATTGAAGGAAAATAAAGTATTGTTTCCTCAACTAATTTTGGAAAATTATAATCACGTGAACTAACTTTTAAGGTCGATTTAATTCTATTATTCATTTGCTTTAACATATATGATCATTTACCTTTTATTCAAATTTTATATTAAAATATTTTTTGGAGAACATGTTTATATTAAACTAGTTGGTGGGCACGTGCTTGACACGTATACTGCTCAAGATTACGCAAGAAATTTAATTGCACCATTCCACATCAATGTGAAACGTCCACAATATGTTGATAAAAAGTCGTTTGTATGTTATACTACTAGAGTCAAACGAATTTATGTTGTTTTGATTTCAGCAATTTACGTCGTATATTACTGAAGTCAGACGTATTTATGTTATTTTCTTATTATTGTAGGGTGGTGAGGTGGTCAAACTATCGTGTTCTATTGTTCACGCTTTATAGGTTTAGTTATAAACGTGTAAGTGCCATTGAAAGAAAATAAATTATTGTTTCCTCAACTAATTTTGGACAATTCTAATCACATGAACTAACTTTTACGGTTGATCTAAGTCTATTATCCATTTTCTTTAACATATATGATCATTTACCTTTTATTCGAATTTTATATTAAAACATTTTTGGAGAGCATGTTTATATTAAACTAGTTCATGGGCACGTGCTTGACACGCGTATTGCTCAAAATTACGCAAGGAATTTAATTGCACCATTCCACACCAATGTGAAACGTCCACAAGATGTTGATAAAAAGCAGTTTGCATGCTATATTACTGGAGTCAAACGAACTTATGATGTTTAGTTTCCAGCAATTTGCGTCGTATATTACTAGAGTCAAATGTATTTATGTTGTTTTGTTTCTACTATCAGACGGTCAAATTATCGTGTTTTATTGTTCACGCTTTAATGATTTAGCTATAAACGTGTAAGAGTCATTGGAGGAAAATAAAGTATTGTTTCCTCAACAAATTTTGGATAATTCTAATCACGTGAACTAACTTTTAAGGTTGATTGAAGTCTATTATCCATTTTCTTAACATATATGATCATTCACCTTTTATTCAAATTTTATATTATAACATTTTTGGAAAACATGTTTATATTAAACTATTTTCTGAGCACTTGCTTGATACGTGTATTCATATTAATCAATATGAACTTTTTAAATATAAATAATTTACTTGATAAAAACAGTTTGCATAGTATTTACGGGCGGGAGTCAGATGCATTTATGTTATTTTATTTCTAACGTTAGACGGTCAAGTTATCGTGTTTTGTTGTTCACCCTTTAAAGGTTCAACTCTAAATGTGTAAATGTTGTTGAAGGAAAATGAATTACTCAACTCTAAATGTGTAAATGTTGTTGGACAATTCTAATCACACAAAAAAAAGAATGACATATTTCTATATTTAATAATAATTTAACTTTAAAATGTATATTTTATCATTAATGAAATGATTCGAAATTATAAGTTCTATTATCTATGAAATTTTTATTTTATATATTTATTTCAAATTAGTCTTTCATACAATACTAATTTTAATTAATTAAGAATAATCCACCTTTGGATGAACGTGTGGGAGTTGGTTGCGGGGTAGCTACGTCTGTGAATAATTTTGTATTAATAATTAAAGGGAGCATTTTCAATGCAAAGAAAAATATATATGGAATAAGTATACATGTGTTTTCTTATTTTTGTATAGTTAATTTCATAGTTTGGTGTGTGGTTGTTAGGAAGTTTTTGAGTGCACGAGAGGCAACTCCCCCTTTTTAATTTAGTTTCATTATCTTCATCTCTTTCACATATTTTGTCTTCATTATCAATACAACATAACATCTATCTTTTTCTTTTTTTAATTTTTTAATGTTCGCGAGGTTTAAGCCAGTATGTATTTCGATTACTTTTATGAGGTATTTGCTATTTTTTTTTATATTGGTATAGATAATAATAACTCTGTGTATCAAAATTTAGATAAATGTATCTGTTGAAATCTGAATATAAGACTTTATGATTTTCTATCCACTTTATCGATCATGAAGCCACATTTATGTGCTAACTATGTATATTGTGTACATTAAGATATGCCGTTTATATTATGATGAAACACAAAGTACATAATTAAAATAAATAAATCATTATACATAACTACTTGATTATTAACCGTTGAAAAAATTCCATTTAAAAACTAATTTTTCTATTTTTTATTTGTTTTTCTTACTCCGATACATTTATAATAAAAAAAATTGTATTCACGCTCTGCATCAGCGCTGAGAGGTAAAGGGCTTATTTAATTTTCAGTGGATCTTATTAGATTTGATTTTGGAAGTCTCTTATTAGTCTTAATTGGCTACCTTCAATGCTCATAATTATGGTTTTAATTAAATTTTTTTTAAAATAAAAATAGCAATAGTTGTCAATTACGTACTCACAAGCTTCTTTCATCAGAGGGACAAAAAAAGGTACCAAATTTCTACATCAACTTGTAGTCTAATTTCATAAATTATTCATTAATTTGTATTCTTGTAGGCCCAACATTTCGAAAAAAAATTTAAAAAATAGTACTAATTAGATAATTAAGTACTAAACGCAATGTTTGCCTGTCTTAATTAATTAGTGAAGAGTCAATGGACTTGCCTTCAATCTTACTTAATATTCAAGATCCATAGACGTTAGTAAGTGTAAATTTCGTCGTAGTTTCTTATTTAACTTATATAATATCTGATATTGTGCTTATTAGTAACTTGTGTTACAAATTTTAATTGTTTAAAAATTGTTTAACATTCTACCACTTGACAATAGAGAAAACTTATATTCTAATTACTTTTGTCATCGTAATACATAACTTAGTATATTTAATGTTTAATTAATTAAAACGTACATTTTTTATCCATTTGTGTAGGGAAAATGTTTTATTTAAACTTATTTTCGAGCTGTGGAGCAGCATAGTGAAGAATATTTTCTTGGAATAAAGTATATAATATATTCAAAAATATACATATACATATGAAATGAGGCACGGGGCGCGGGACCTAGGGTTTGATGCTTAGGGGCACAATTAACAAGTCTGTTTTTTTTCTGCTCAAGGGTTGTTTACTCTTTAGTTTATCCATAATTTTTTTCTTCTTTATTTTTGGGGTCCTTTTTTTTTCCCATTAGGTTTACCCACGGCGGATCTAAGAATTTAAGGTTGTGGGTGCTTTAAACATGGCGGAATCAAAAATATAAAAAAGACATGTTAATTGTGAGATTTGAATTCAGGCTCGACAACACAAAAAAATTAAAGCCTTAAGCACTCATCCAAGAGTCAATAGACCAATCATATCATTTGTTCATTGGGTGCTCTATGTTAATTTTATACAATAGGCCTCTTAATTTCTACATAGATATATATATTTCGAGACGAGGTTAATGGGTGCTCGAGCACCCGACCGACTTCATATGGACCCCCCCGAGGTTTATGGAGTGAAGAATCAAATCAAACACATAAGTTATAAGATTTTATCGTATTTGTTCACTAGTCAATTCATGGTAATTTTCAAAAAGCATTGGAGTTCTCCACAAAGACTCTTCTTATTTAACAAACTCAATATAGTCAGGTGAAGTCCTAATCGTCATGCGACCCAAATCTAATTCTTCATAGGTTTTCAAAGACTGAGGTAAGTTTGTTAAGATAACTTTATTTTATGTGATATTAGGTCTAAGTCGTCCTCTTTTAACCATTTTTTACCAGCCATGTTTCTATACTTACAAACTAGTACATCTAGGTACCAATATAAGACATGATTTAACCATCTCAAACGACATTATCTCATTTTAACCTAGATGAATGCTACTTGTACAGTTGTATGTACCGTATTTTTGAGAAATTTAATTAAAATATTAGGAGTGTCCAAATTACCAATTGTGGTAATTGAGGGAACACACTTTTGTCAACATATATGCACACCACACGAGTGAATATAAAGTACCACAAAGTTGAATCCAATTCTCTTGTCTTATACTCAAACTTTTGCCCTTTGTTATCACTAGATTCGATTCCCCCCACATAACATAATGCCAAAATATTGCCAAATATCACTTTAAACAAACTCTAACAACTACTTGTTTTTAATGACGTAGTCTAGTAATTAATAAAATTAAATTAAATTACGAGATTTTTCAAATTTAAACTTTAGCAAAGTCAAAAACATATCACGGTGTGAGATTTTTTCGTATTTGTTTGAGTTGTGGTGGATAAAATTATTGTTTATTTATATTATTGGAAAGTAGCAGATATCTTAGTGAATTTATCGAGGTACACACAAATGGATCGAAACACTACCAACAAAAATAGGGGAAACTCAAAAGGTTTAATGTTCTAATTTTTGTAGAGATAAGATATATTACAAATCTTGATGAGCAAAGTTACTCGAAACTTGTACCTGATGAGAAATATTCCATCTGTCTCAATTTATACGACATCATTGGACATTGAGAGACAATTTCTTTATTTTGTTGTCCTTATGGTTTTGGATATATTATTTTAAAAGTAATTGATTATTTATTTATTTTTACATATTTAAAAACTACATAAAAAGTACTATAAATTAGAAGAATAAATAGCGGCAATCTTTTTTGTGACTTTCAAACTCCAAATTATGTACATTATAAATTGAGATTAGAAAAAGTAATAATTACACAAACAATTTAATCAAGATACGTCCAAACTGACACAGTAACTGGTAACTACTATCATTGAATAAAAAACTCAATAATATTTGATAGCATTCCAATGAAACAGACAATCCCCTACTCCTTTTTTCTATCTTCCTGGGATTACTCCCACATTGGGCAAATTCTTGAGGTAATCTGTTTGGTGTGACTATTAATTATTAATTAAACTACGTAAAAGAAAGTTAGAAAAAGTAGTATTATTTGAATATAATTTATTGCACCATGACATAGCGGAATCCTCGCAAAGAAACCTGCCTGATTTTTGGACCGTCCTTTTTATACTAATATTCTCGATTTCAATTGAAGTATCTTTGTATGAATGAGCACGATGTTTAAAAAGTAAAAATAATTTTCTTAAATTTTATATTATCTTAGATATTAAGTGTGTTATGATCTTAAACTTACATATTGAAATTGAAAAAGTTACTAAATATATATATATATATATATATATATTTATTTATTTTTAAAAAAAACTCCTTTTGCAATTCAAAAAAAAAGGCAAGACATTTTAATTGAAAAAGAGAGAGTATTTATTAAGTAAAAGTAGCTTTAACCAAATGAAATGAACCCATTATCATAGTATATATAGGCTTTTAAAGTAATCTACTAGCCAAAAGAAAAGCAATACTAGTAAGGAGAGAAATAAAGATTATAATATTCGATAAATGATGCTCCATCAAATTGAAAAAAAACTCATTTAGTCTAGCAAAAGTAAATTGGACAATTTATAAAGGGAAATATTCATTAACCATTTTTAATCAACCACCAATGATTATGATAAGATGGATAAGATCTCTCAATCTTTAATAAAATATTTCGAGTTCAAATCGCGAGAATAAAAAATACTCCCTCTGTCCATTTTTATTTGTCATGTTGCGCTTTTCAAAAGTCAATTTGACTTATTTTCAAAGTTAAATAAGATTACATTAATTCGATTTTTTAAACAAAAAAATTAGATATTCAAAAACTATACGAAAAGTACTATACGTTGCAATTTTTTACATATCAATATGATGAAAAAAATATATCCTAAAATGTTGGTCAAAGTTTTTATAATTTGACTCTAAAAATGGAAAGTATGACAATTAATAGTGGACGGAGGGAGTAAAAATCAACCATCAAGGAATGCAATGGAATGGTTAAGATTCCTCTAGTCCTTAACTAGATCTCTCATTTTCGAGTCATAAGAATTATAAAAAAAAATCATAAATTATGATGGGATAGATAAATCACTCAGTTCTTTACCATATATGTTGGATTCGTGCAATGAGAATCAAAAAAATCAATCGTTAAAGATTATAGTAAAATGAATAAAACCTCACTAGAACGTAGGCACCTTAAGTATGTGTTAACCATGCACTCTTGCATCATTCACTTGATATATTTAGTTCGAGTCATGAAAAAAGATTATAGTAAGACGCAATTTCATGCGATGAGAATGAAAAAATCAATCATTAAAGGTTATAGAAAAATGAATAAAATCTAACTAAAACATAAACACTTTAGGTATGTGTTAATCATGCACTCTCGCGTCATTCCCTTGATATATTGAGTTCAAGTCATAAAAAAAGATTATAGTAAGACATAATTTCACATTTGAGCCTTACGTGACATAAATATGGAAATTAATTTAAATTTAAATAGACTAATAAGTCGGGTAAATGGGCCCACAATCCTAATTTTGGGGAGGAGGGCCCATAGTACAATAGGGCTACCTAATTCCTTGAAAAATGAAAGGCCGGGGCCCAATAAGCGTCACGGCAGTCGCGCACGAGTGGCGGTGGGCCCACCTTTGCCAAACATTTGACTTTCCGACAATTTAGTTTTCAAAAGGCTCCAAATTATACTTTTTAATTTAATTTTTCTTTCCAAAAATCAAAATTATACTGAACACTTGTCCAAAATTTTGTTATTAATGAAGTTAGGTGGATTAGTACTCTTATAGAAAATTTAATTAATGAGGTATTTATGAAATGTGCCTACAAATTTAAATCTTGAAAAAGCTTTTATGAGCTTTCTAAAATATCTATTACTCACATAAATAGGGGTTTAAAATATGTCATATATGTTGGTTATGTGTATGTATAACGTTAGACATGTTTTAATTGATGTTGTTATATATAATTAAAAATATATATATTATTTTATTAACTTACTTCATAATAAACATTTAAATTTGTCTCAAAAATATCTAATAGAAACACCTAATTACATAAATAGGTGCCTAATTAAAGTATGTTATGACTCGAGTGTGTAAATGAAATTTAAATAAAGTCATAATTGAGGTAAAAGAAAAAGACATATGCATAGTGGTGTCCAACACATTTTTGCCTTTAATTCACTGTTAACTCTAAAGTAGTATGAATATGGAAATTAGTCTTAATTAATCTTCTTTTTCTATGTCTTTTTTTCATTTCTAATCTTGGTCTAAATAACCAACTAACTCGTGACTTTTTTTATTAATGCTCTTGACTTCTTATACCCAATCAAATAAGAATGAAAAATTATTAGCTAACACGTAAGCAGTTGAGTGAAACAACTATTCAATTAGATTTTCCGGTTAGAACATGAATTATCACATGATTTGAACAGTTATTATTGTAATATTATTACAATTACATCTACTTAGACTTCAAATAATTCTATTTCAAAATAAAATTGGACCATTTAAACTTCAATTTTGGAAATTAGTTGGGCCTGGAGCCCTGGACTAGCAAGGGAAAAAACTTTAAAACATTTTTTTGTAATATTGTTACAATTACATCTACTAAGAAGTGAAAATTTCAGCCCAAGAATATGTTGGTGGAAATAAAGCAAATACCTCATAAAAGCAAAACAATTATAAATATATATCTTTTTATATTATCGAATGTGTTTTATGCCTTTCTTTCTCAATTCAATTATTGCTGAGTATAAAATTGAAAAATAATTATCATTTCTTTGATATGAGACAAGAAATAAATTAGAGAAATAAATATATTTTACAAATAGTGGACAAACAAAATTAAACGGAAGAGGTAATAAAGTAATTTCAACAATAAATAAGAAGAGACTGAAACTTATACATAAATCGCATTCGTCAATTGCGTTTTATGCCTTTCTTTCTCAACTCAATTAATGTTGAGTATAAAATTGTAAAAAATAATTATCATTTCTTGATATGACACAAGTAATAAATATATTTTAAAAAGAGTTAAAAAATAAAATTCAACGGAAGGGTAATAAAGTAATTTCAATGATAAATAAGAAGAGATTGAAATTTACACATAAATCGCATTTGTCAAATGCGTTTTATGCCTTATTTCTCAGCTCTTTCTATTTAGGCATTTAAGAAAAGTTTTTCATGTTTTCAACTCCACGACCTTTTTTTAAAAGACAAAAAATAAACTTGTGGGTCGAGAAAAGAAAAATAGGGTAGGGGATTAACATCTGGAGAATCGAACATTCACCGATAAAATTAAATTTTAGGTGGCTAATCAATTGAGATACGACGATTCTAAAAAAACAATTAATGTTTAGTATAAAATGAAAATAATTATTATTTTCTTGATATGATAAACGTAATAAAAAAATAAAAAAATATATTTTAAAAATTGTGGACAAATAAAATTAAACGGTAGGGGTAATAAAGTAATTTCAACAATAAATAAGAAGAGACTGATACATACACATATATCGCATCCGTCAAATGCGTTTTATGCCTTTCTTTCTCAACTCAATTAATGTTGAGTATAAAATTGTAAAAAATAATTATCATTTCTTGATATGACACAAGTAATAAATATATTTTAATAAAAGCTATAAACTAAAATTAATTGAAATGGGTAATAAAGTAATTTCAAAAATAAATAATAAGAAACTGAAAGTTACTCACAAATCGCATTCGCCAAATGCGTTTTATGCTTTTCTTTCTCAGCTCTTTCTATTTTGGCATCTAAGAAGAGTTTTTCAAGTTTTCAATGCCACGATCTTTTTTTAAAAGACAAAAAAATGAAATTGTGGGTCGAGAAAAGAAAAATAGGGGAGGGGATTAACAATCTGGAGAATTGAACATTCACCGATAAAGTTAAATTTTAGGTAGCTAATCAATTGAGATACGACGATTTTCAAAAAAATAAAATAAGAAAAAAATGTTGAATATAAAATGGAAAAAATATTATTTTTTCTTGATACGATAAAAGTAATAAATAAAAAATATAAATATATTTAAAAATAGTGGACAAATAAAATTAAACAGAAAAGGTAATTAAGTAATTTCAACAATAAATAAGAAGAGACTGAAACTTACACATAAATCGCATTTGTTGAATGTGTTTTATGCCTTTCTTTCCTGCTCTTTCTATTTAGCATCTAAAAAGGATTTTTCAAACTTTCAACTCCACGACCTTTTTTTTAAAAGACAAAATATAATATTGTGGGTCAACAAAAGAAAAATAGGGGAGAGATTAAAGATCTGGAGAATTGAATATTCACCGATAAAATTAAATTTTAGGTAGCTAATCAATTGAGATACGACGATTCTAAAAAAAAAACAAGAAATTAATGTTGAGTATAAAATAGAAAAAATTAATTATCTTTTCTTGATATGATAAAAGTAATAAATAAAGGAAATAAATATATTTTAAAAATAGTGGACAAATAGAATTAAATGGAAGGGGTAATAAGAAGAGGCTGATACTACACATAAATCGCATTCGCCAAATGTGTTTTATGCCTTTCTTTCTCAACTCAATTAATGTTGATTATGAAATTGTATAAATAATTATCATTTCTTTATATGACAAAAGTAATAAATAAAAGAAATAAATATATTTTGAAAAGAGTGAAAAAATAAAATTAAACGGAAGGGGTAATAAAATAATTTCATCAATAAATAAGAAGAGACTGAAAGTTACACATAAATCGTATTTATGCCTTTCTTTCTCTGCTCTTTCTATTTAGGCATCTAAGAAGGGTTTTTCAAGTTTTCAACGCTATGAATTTTTTTTAAAAGACAAAAAATAAAAATGTGGTCGAGAAAAGAGAAATAGGGGAGGGGATTAACAATATGGAGAATCGAACATTCACCGATAAATTTAAATTTTAGGTAGCTAATCAATTGAGACACGACGATTCTCAAAGAAAAAATAGGCAATTAGTATTGTGTATAAAATGCAAATAATGATTATCTTTTCTTGATATAATAAAAGTGATAAATAAAAGAAATAAATAAATATATTTTAGAAATAGTGGACAAATAAAATTAAACAAAAGGGGCAATAAAGTAATTTCAACAATAAATAAGAAGAGACTGAAACTTACACATAAATCGCACTCGCCGAATGTGCTTTATGTCTTTCTTTCTCAGCTCTTTCTATTTAGGCATCTAAGAAGGATTTTTCAAGTTTACAACGCCACGACCTTTATTTATAAGACAAAAAATTATTTTTTTGGTCGAGAAAAGAAAAATAAGGGAGGGGATTAACAATCTTGATATTTGAACATTCACTGATAAAGTCAAATTCTAGGTAGCTAATCAATTGAAATGCGACGATTTTAAAATATAAACAAGAAATTAATGGTGAGTATATACAATGGAAAAAATATTTATCTTTTCTAAATGTGATAAAAGTAATAAATATATTTTTAAAATAGTGGACAAACAAAATTAAACAGAAAGGGTAATAAAGTAATTTCAACAATAAATAAGAAGAGACTGATACTTACACATAAATCGCATTCACTGAATGCGTTTTATACCTTTCTTTCTCAACTCAATTAATGTTGAGTATAAAATTGTAAAAAATAATTATCATTTCTTGATATAACACAAGTAATAAATAAAAGGAAAAATATATTTTAAAAAGAGTTAAAAAATAAAATAAAACGGGAGGGGTAATAAAGTAATTTCAACAATAAATAAGAAGAAACTGAAAGTTACTCATAAATCGCATTCGCCGAATGCGTTTTATGTCATTCTTTCTTAGCTCTTTCTATTTAGGCATCTAAGAAGTGTTTTTCAAGTTTTCAACGCAACGACCTTTTATGAAAAGATAAAAAATAAATTTGTGGGTCGAGAAAAGAAAAATAGAGTAGGGGATTAACAATCTGTAGAATCGAACATGCACCGATAAATTTAAATTTTAGGTTGCTAATCAATTGAGATACGTCGATTCTAAAAAAAAGCAATTAATGTTGAGTATAAAATGGAAATAATAATTATCTTTTCTTGATATAACAAAAATAATAAATAAAAGAAATTAATATATTTTAAAAATAGTGGACAAATAAAATTAAACGGAAGGGGTAATAAAGTAATTTCAACATTAATAAGAAGAGACTGAAACTTTTACATTAATCGTATTTGCCGAATGCGTTTTATGTCTTTCTTTCTCAGCTCTTTCTATTTAGACATCTAAGAAAGGTTTTTCAAGGTTTCAACGTCACGACCTTTTTTAAAAAGACAAAAAATAAAATTGTGGGTTGAGAAAAGAAAAATAGGAGAGGGGATTAACAATCTGGAGAATTGAACATTTACCGATAAAGTTAAATTTTAAGTAGCTAATCAATTGAGATACGATGATTCTAAGAAAAATAAATAATAATGTTGAATATAAGATGGAAAAAATAATTTTCTTTTCTTGATATGATAAAAGAAATAAATATATTTTAAAAATAGTTAACAAATTAAATTAAACAGAAGGGGTAATAAAGTAATTGCAACGATAAATAATAAGAGACTGAAACTTACACATAAATCGCATTGCCGGATGCGTTTTATGCCTTTATTTCTTAGCTCAATTAATGTTGAGTACAAAATGGAAAAAATAATTATCTTTACTTGATATGATAAAAATAATAAATAAATAAATAAATAAATAATTTAAAAATAGTGGACAAATAAAATTAAACGGAAGGGGTAATAAAGTAATTTCAATAATAAATAAGATGAGACTGAAACTTACACATAAAACACGTCCAGCGTATCATTGACTAATGAGTAATATTTGAAGAAGAAACCTTAATGATACCACAACTATATACATATACCTTTATATTATCTGTTATATATATATATAATATTAATTTAGTATCAGTTAAATGAAATTATCAGCCTTAATGATATCAATACAATATATGATATTAATTTAGTATCAGTTAAATGAAATTATCAGCCTTAATGATACCAATACAATATATGATATTAATTTAGTATCTGTTAAGCAAAAATTATCAGCCTTAATAAATTAAGGGTATGGGATGTAGCTGGTACTTTTTTTTTTAGAAAAGTAAGCGGTTAAGCAAACTTATACTACTTAATTACTCATCATAGCTATAGTTTGCTATAATTACCACTCGTGACTAACATTAAACATTAAGTATGTGAGTTGACTTCGAGTTTGTATAATTAGCCACATTTGTATATGTATAATTTGCCACATTTTGTATAATTCAGAGCTAATTCTTTGTTTGATTTGTATACGATTGTTTGTATTTGTATATGACGATGATTTCCTTTGATTTTTCAGTTTTGTCATCATATGCATTTAATCTTTTTTTGTATAACTTTTTAAAATTTGTATAAAAGTGTAGTTTTTAGATTTTGTATAATATAATTTATATAATGTAATTTGTATAATATATTTTGTATAATTGTTTAAAGTTCATACGTTTATGTTTGTATCAATTCGTTATTTTAAGTTTTATTATATTTGTATAATCCAGACTTTATATTACCCAACTATACAAAAAACACGTGAATTATACAAACGTACCTACAAATTATACAAACGAAATGCGAATTATACAAATTATTGTCCTCTCTCGCTCGCTTCTCTCCTCTCTCTCCCAATCTCACTCGCCTCTCTCCTCCCTCTCTCAATCTCGCTCGCCTCTCTGTTCCCTTTCCCAATCTCTCTCGCCAGAATATACAAATACATATGTATAATATACAATTATCTAACCGATATACATATACAATTTACCTCTCTCCCACTCTCTGCCCTCTCTCGCTCACCTCTTTCCTCCGTCTCCTAGTATCACTCGCCACTCTTCTCCCTATAACATGTAGCTATGAATCGTAATTAGCAAACTATAGTCATAGAGTATAATTAGGTTATTTTTGAGTGGCTATATGCGAAAGTTCCTTATTTTTTTAATTATTTTTGAGGGAATGAATATTTCTTGAATTACTTTAGATTGAAGTATGGAAATATAACTAGTTTGAATTTTATGACCCATTTTATATAGTTTTTCCAATCAATGTTGGGTTACAAACTAATAATGGACGGGTCAAAATGGATTGAATCTCATACTAACCCATAAGCTAACTGGATCATAGAGGATTGAATGATAGGTTGAAAGATAAACCCAAGCCCAATGGGTTAGAATTGCGTATCTACAAATTAATTTTCTCACTACTACTTTATTTTTTTCGTAATATATGATTTAACATATTTAGTTTTTTCATGCTAAATAGAGTATCCAGCAGAAGGATGTATAAAATAGTATACCTTTTTTAAATCTAATTTTAAGGAATTAACCAAGAAAATGCACCAACACACCAATTTATTTATTTATTTGAAAAAACATATATGAAAATGAGTTTTTAAATCTCATTTGAACGAAAACTCTTTTTCTAAATCTTACACTAGCCGTTGGAAAGAAGAATGCAAATTATTGATTTGGATTATCTTGATCCAATATTGTTACATTTACTTACTCCCTTCATTTCAAATTAATTAAATTGTTGAGGTGTTTCACACCTTTTTAAAAAAAAGATTAAGACATAAATTAGACATTACTTTTCATTTTTTCCCTTATTAATTATTGTCAAATTTATAATTAAAATAATTAAACATTAATTAATAACTAATTCCAATACTAACTAATGAAGGGCAAAATTGGAAGAATATTCTAAAATTAGTCTTGAAAATTGAACAATTAAGTTATTTTGAAAAATGAAAAATGTCTTAACAATTCAATTAATTTGAAATGGAGAGAGTATTATTTACTACCTCCGTTCACTTTTAATTAATTATCATAATTTTTTTTAGAGTCAAACTATAAAAACTTTGACTAACGTTTTACGATATACTATTTTTAATCATATTGATATGCAAAAAAATGCAATTTATTGTACTTTTCATATAGTTTTTGAATATTTAGATATTTTGTTTAAAATATTGAATTAATGTAATCTAATTTAACTTTGAAACTTATTCAAACTGACTTTCGAAAAGTAAACTATGACAATTAAACTAGCATTAACTGAGTCAAACTAGCATTAATTAGTTCTTGAAATAACACCTATATATGCCGTTACTATTTTGTGGATCGAAATATAAAATTCTTTTGAATTATTTAAAACAATTTATCTACCCTATAAAGGTTGAGATAAAATCTTCATACATCTTATTTTTCCAGGTTTTATTCATGAAATTATACTAAAAGTAGTTGTTGTTGTTATCTCTCCTAATATGTTGAATTTTCTTTTTAATCTTTTTTGTTAGTTGTTACTAATTTTATAATTGGATGAACTTGTTGAATTTTGAAGATATGTTTAATTATATTATTCGTTTTTAACTCATCTATCTTTAGAAGAACAATTTATACTGATTTATATATGAATGTATATCTATAAAGTTACATTTAGTAGGTGTTTGACCATGCGATATCATATCACGATATGGTATCGTGAGATGGAATCAGCGTTTGGACATATGATTTTACGCTGATTCCATCTCATGATTCCATATCATGAGATGTGATTCCATATTCTCCAAAAACCATAATATGAAATTATATGATAATTCCATATCATGATTTGAGATATTTTAATACAAAAATTGATTCACGAGTTTATATTTTGTTAAAAACAATCCCAAATTTATATTTACTAACCATTTATTTCATATGTAAATAAAATTTATAATCACATCATTACTTTTTAAAATTTATTATTCTCACCAACACATAGTCACTTTAACTCATACCAACCGATTGTTAAAATGATGAAATATTTATGGTCTATGAGCATGAAAATATAGTTGCGGATGATATTGACCAACAAATGGCTCAAAGTAACAATGTTGGTTCGTCTTCTCGGTCACATGATCGAGAAATGCAAGTTCAACGTGAAAAAATTGTCCGTATTATATGGGAGGATTATATTAAAGACTAGTACACTACAATTTATGTTCAATTTTTTTTATTAAATTAAAGTTAGATGAAACAATTACTTAAGTGGAGAATAGATAGTTTTGTAATAATTTATTATGCGATTTTATAAATTTTTGTTTATTTGATAAGATTGAATAAACAATTGGGGTTATTTTAATAGTTTTACAACTTATGTAATTTTTATGCTTATGAGAAAATATATAACACAAAAATTCCATATCGCATGTACAAACAAAACTTCAATTTCATCTCATGATACCATATCGCATGACCAACGGGCCCTTAGTATGTTATTGTTATTATGCCAAGTTAGGAGGATCCTACCTGTCTTTTGATCAAATGGGGAATAATCATCAAATTTTTTCCTTTAATAAATACACAAAATAAAGTATGCATACTAAATTTTAAGGAATAAGGGTCTGCAAAATACCCCAATTTTAGTCGGATTTACTGTTGCGATACTAAACTTTCATATGGACCTATTATCTCCCTAGACTATTTAATACCGTATTTTTTACCCCCTAAACTATTTAATAGTGTATTTTAAAGGTATATATGTGCTTACGTGAACACATTACTATTTATAATTTTGCATTATTTTTTATGTCCACGTGGGCAAATATATATGTTTAAAATACGATATTAAATAGTCTGTCTTCATGAAAGTTTAGTATCGCAACACAAATCCGACCAAAGTTGGAATATTTTTCAGACTCTTATCCCAAATTTTAACCTTTTATGTTTATAAATAAATCTGTCACAAGTAAGTAAATATACCAACAAGTGTTCATTGACTAGAAAGCAATTTAAATATTTATTACTCCATATCCCTATTATTATTCTTAGTGGTATTTATTACTACTGTATTAGTTTTTTCTACACTAATTTTTACTGATTTACTGTATTTTTTCTTATACTAATTTTTAGTATATGATTTGCTTCAATCCCGATGAGTTAAAATTGTATGCACACTCATACTTTTTCGATTTCACTCGTGAAATTATACTGATTTGCCATGGAAAATGGGGAAACTTATGAATTGTTTTCAGCAAATGCAAATTATGAATTGATCGAATTTTTTTGTACTTTTTGCTGGAAAAATGGCAGGAAATTGAGGAATTAGGTTTTGGTACATGTTTCATCCATGGCCGGAACTGCCGAGGGACACCATATCGGAGAGGAAGGAGGAGCAGGAAGCTCCGATGGCGTTTTTGAGCCGTCAATGGATAAATTTCCAGTCCATATAATAAGTCATATATTGGAAAAACTGGATTTGGGAACTGTTTGCGCCGCCGCTTGTGTCTCTCCGACTTTCAGTTCCGCCGCCGCACAACTTCTCCCTTCTATATCGTCTCTCGATCTTTCCGTACGTCAATTCTTGTTCCAAATTGAATTCCTAATTTTATTGATGTAGTTAGATAAATGAGTTAATTAGTAGCCTGATTGAGCATAATACATATGAACTTAGCAAATTAACAAACACTAGGTGATTTCGTGTGTAGAGTTACTTGCTTTATGTTGCTGGTGGTGGTGGGAGGTGACATGTATTGCATGGAATTAGTCGAGGTGCATGCAAGTTGTCCTGGACACCACGGTTATCAAAAGATGATAATTTCAATTCAATCATCTCGAGTTAATGTTAAGTGAAATATGTTGTTCCTAGATTATCTAAAATCTTTTGTTGGATTTGTATACTTGATTGATTATTACGAAATGAAATGAGTGTGAATAGAGTGGATTAGAACTCTAGGACTTATGTCGAGGAGATCATTTAATTTAGGATTGAGACGTTGTTGATTGATTATCTTAAGATTGCTTTGACTGCCAGAATTTATTGCTGGTTGATTTAGATTGACCTATTTCCGATGAATCTTATGATTATTGAATAGAGTAAAATGCATATGGAGAGTGTGTATTGGTTGGGATTGATGCGTAATTGACTGTTCATTTAACCATCTTTAGTTTTGCTCATGCAATTTCTATTTCTGGGATGAAATTTTAATACTAGTATCTTTGATTTACAGGGATATTATCTGGATGAAGAGACTCTAAAGCAAGTCGTGCGTAGGGTCCAAGGAGCCAAGAGTTTAACTATTGATTGCCTCCAACTGAAGAATGACACCTCCATTTTCAATATTCTCGGTGAACATATCGAAGACTTGAGTTTGCTCAAATGTTCCTCTCTGTCTTACCACATTCTTAGTGCAATTAGAGAAAGGTGTCCCAACTTAAGGTATTTTCCCATGTCAAGCTTTTTTTTTGCTACTTTCAACAATTGACATATATAGGTAATTCACTGGTTTATAAATTCTCGTCATTGATGTTAAGAGCTTTAGAAGTGGTTGCAATCATTTTGTCGGGGCTTAATTAGAAGGCGTCAATCGCCTCTATTGATGGATTTTCAGACTGTTATTATCCTGAAATTCTCTCTGCATAAATGGATTTTATTTAGTTTTAATAGTTCACTTGAGCCATTACATTACAACTTGCTGAAGCTGATTTGTATTTTTTTTCCCGATATATCTGAAGCACATTTGTTAATTTGTGAACCAATTCATCTATCTGCTGAATTTAAATTTTTTCTTTGTTGACCCTTGATGGTATCTGAATTCCTTTAGGGTGTTTGGGTATAGAAAACTGCTAACTGTGTTAGCTTTTGTGCTTGGCATTCTTTAATTTCACTCTATATATCCACCTTCAGAAGATAGAACAGTCAAAGATAATTACGTCCATTGTGGTTACACCAACAATATGTTACTTTCATAATCTTGCCATTTATCCCTGGATTTGTTTCCAATGTATGTTTTCTTTTTTTCTCTTTTCCTTTTTCTGAATCAGGTCCTTGCTTATTGAATTTGCTGGGTGTGAAGATCCACAACTTTTCAAAAACAAACTTACAGAAATGCTCCAAAAGTTGACCTTGTTAGAGGTGAAGTATTCTCATCTTTCACATACTTCTCCTCTCTTCTTCAAATTGTCCCTGGTGCCTCTTCAAGCTTATTACTCTTACAACAAAGAGTTTCTTCTTTAGAGAGTTAGTTTTATGATTTTTTTTTCCTTTCCTGCAGGTGCTGTCCATAAAAATCCGAGGGACCTACTTTGATGTATTTGATATACGACCTCTTGAACTATTTCTGCCCAAGAGTTTAAAAAAATTGAAGTTACAGCAAACGGAGGGACGCAAATTTGTCCATTGGTTAGATAAGATCAGGGATATCCCTTGGTTCAACTTGCAAAGCTTATCTCTTGTCTTGGACGTTATATCAGATAATCTTCTCATGACAGTTGTGTATTCTCTTCCTCTTTTGGTGGAGCTGGATCTTGAAGACAGACCTTTTATGGATCCAACGATACTGGACTTGACCAACATTGGACTGCAGTGTGTGCAGTCCTGCAAGCATCTAATTACACTCGCAATTGTTCGAAGTAGTATGAATTGTCCCACTGCATTTACGAGAGTGGACAATATGGGCATGTTCCTTCTTTCTGAAGGCTGTGGAAGGTTGGAATCAGTGAAACTTGGTGGGTTTGCAAACGTTACTGATGCTGGGTTTTCGTCAATTCTGTACTCATGCCGGAAACTGAAGAAATTTGAAGTGTTGACTTCACCTCTATTATCAGACTTGACGTTTCATAATATGAGAGGAGTTGCAAGGTCCCTAATTGAATTCAGGTTGATATCATGCAGGCTTCTAACTAGTGAAGCTTTGGAGGATTTGTCCTCATCGAGTAAGTTGGAGGTACTTGACACAAGTGGGTGCAGAAGCATTGCTGACCCCTGTCTCTTCTTCATATCAAGTGTTACTACACTCACAAAACTAAACTTAGCAGAAGCTGATATCACTGATAAGGGTCTTGCTTTGCTTGGTATGGGAAACTTGGGCATTACGCAGTTGTGCATCAGAGGCTGTAATAGAGTAACTGACAAGGGAATTGAGCTTTTATTTTGTGCTGAGGGGAAAATTGGCAAGACGTTATCATTGTTGGATGTCAGTCACATGCTCGGAATAACTGATGCAGCTATATTAACCATTGCATCTGCTGCTAAAGCATTAACTGATTTATGTCTAAGGTGCTGCTATCATGTGACTGATGCTGCAGTGAAGATGTTGGTGGATAGACCAAATCACAAGGGTAGTCTACTGCAAAAGCTTGATCTTTTTAAATGTCGAAGTCTGTCTGGTTATTCGATCATGCTACTTATGCACAAGTCTTCTTTCCGTGGTTTGCGCTGGCATGGTGTTGGAGGTACTCTGTTAGTCAATAAAAGAAACAATTTCTCCACAATATGCAATGTGCGACCCTGGCTGGTTGTGTGTTTTGATGGCTGCCAATTTGGGTGCCATGATGGTTGGGAATTTCATCGGACCATTATGCATCATTAACAGAAGGCAGGTTTTTTAAGAGGAAATTCAACAGATCAAGATGGACCTCATCCTTGGCATCTCAAAGGCTGGCCGCGCGAAGTTCCCTTTTACATAGTAGTAACATTTCAATTAGGTATCTCCATATTTGAGTAGCACAAGTTGGTGATGCATGTTGGATTGCTTCCTAGGCTGCAACCCATCTTTTGTGTCTCTACTTGTGCTTGAGCAAGACTCTGTTTATTTTATTTTAGCCTTCTCCCTTAGTTTAGGCATTATTGTGCTTTATTAGCTATCTATTGTAATGAACCTTCTGAATTACAGACACCTGTTAAACCGTTTTAAATGAACCATGATCATTGATCAATTATATTTGCTCTCAGTCGATACTTACTTGTCTGCTGTACTTAATATATGTCTACTTTTACTTTTCAAGTTTGAATAATCAAGATATAATTTTACTATTTTTATACTTATTTAGCCCTTATTATTAAAGTAGTATTCATTTCCTAACATTTATATCACAAATTTTAGTAATTAAAAGGGGTAGGTTACAAAGGAACGTAAACATGTACTAACTTGTAAAGACAAAAACCTCAACCACTTTCTGGCATTTCCATAATTGTGTTGTGCCCACAAGAATAGAAGGTAATAACAAATGGGGAAACTAAAACTAAGGCAAAACAAAAAAAATAATACTTTGATTCTATATTCCATACTTGTTGCTACAATGGAAATTAAATAAGAGCAAGAAAACATCTACTTTCAAATAAAAGCAGTTCGTCCGCCCCTCCTACTATGCCTGTCGTATGCAGTGTTGAATTTGTCAACAAGCTCGTTCATTGTACTGCAACCATAAAAACAACAAAGACGTTAGATTATTTATGATTTGGCTCATGGACTTCACAAAATCAGAGATGACCAAGTGCACTACAAAATTTGAGGTAATACTTGTGACAACTTATTTACCAGCACTTGCACTGTTCCACACTTATAGCTCTATTTTAATAGTACTAATTTGCAGATGGCGCTTAACTAATAAACAGTTTTTGACGAGCTTAATTGAGAGATAAAGCTGCCTACTGACCTTTATGAACATACAAGTATAAAATTATCAATTGGAAAGAGGAAAGCCCATGGGTGTATTTAGCATAAACCTCTCTTCCGTATATCACAGCAGCCTCAATTAAGTACCTTTGATGAATTCTATTCCTTTTTTTATCAGGTGAGATAACTATATTACACTGGAAAATATATCAAGAATGAAAATGAGAAAGAAGAAGGAAGGGACGTAAAAGTTCATGTTAAAAGCTAGTTGAGCAATTTTTACCAAATCACAAAATAACATATCATAATGATCAAATTAAAAAAAAGAAGAAGTTGTAGAAGCCTCAAACATCATACCTAGAGCAGTTGGTGAACATGGCGAGGTAACTAACTAATAATGTGTCATTATACTCCTGCAACAAAAGAAAGAACAAATTAAAATGATAGAATCAGACAAGCAGTCAAAATATATTAGGTGCACTACAACAAATGTTGGATCTCTCATAACCAATTTGCAGGTCAAAACTCGAACTAGTAGTCACCATTTACAGATCTTGAGGTTCTTATCAGGGAACCAAAAAGAAGAAACCCGGTGAACTCTAGTGAAGATACACACAAACAGAGACACACACACACACACACACTTATGTATCTGCAACTCTACTGAATAAGCTCAAAATGCACTCACCATCAAGAAATCATCTCTAAATTTCTCCGACTCAATAGCTGGTAATCTTCTTAAAAGACTAGAGACCTGCCTCAAAAGTGAATTATCACAAAGGATATCACCTGCACCCACAGAAACTACAACATTAAAATCTTTGGATAAATAAAGAAACTCATCAGGCAAACATTTGAGGAGCAGAAATCAAGGGAAAAGACATTCCTCTTCACTTATACACAGTTTCTAAGTCTATCTCAAGCATCTGGATTCACCGGTCCATTTAGGGAAAACTTAACTTTTACTCAAGTTGTATAATATAAATACATAGTAAATTTTAAGATGATTAGGTGAGTCTCCCAGTTAAAGCACTTCCTTCACAATCAATTTAAATGTAATTTGAAGTCCCAACAAGTTCTAAATACCTTTTTGCATTGCAAGCAGATAGTGATGTAGCACTCTGATTCTGCTATTCAGCATCTTAATGGCACTATGTATGCCAGTGAGGTGGGCAGCCACTGTAGAAAACAGAACATGTAAGTCCTAGACAAGCTCTGCCATTGTTGGTAGTGGAGAAGATAAAATAGCAGATGATTCTAGTATTGTTAAGCACTGTTGCATGCTTGGAATTGCCAAAAAAAAAAAAAAGAAGTTAATAGTGCTCACACTGAGTTGCAGCAGAACATCCATCAGATGGTTTAAGATGAGCAACATGATCAACAGAAATCCGTTCAGCTTCAACAGTCTAGCAAGCAATGAGATATTTGAAAAACACAAAGGATTTGATTAAGGTGCTCCCAAGAACTAGTTGACAAGACAAAAATTTTTTGGTAAGACTGTACCTCTATCTGGTAGCTTGCTTGGACAAAAATAAGTTGTGGGATGCCATCAATGACGTGCAGCTCTTGGTACCAACAAACAGTTTCAAAACAAAGATATTAGGCACCAGAAGAACTTATTTCACAAAAACAGCTGCAGCTAGATGATGTTTATAAATATATTTTATTCTAACAGGGACAACAAGACAAATTTCTGCCAATAAAAGTTGCCACATTGATTTCAGATATTCGTCATAGAGCAATGGTCATATTGACTATATACACACCATTTTCATAGATAGTAAGTGGCAGGTCCTTCTGTGCATGATTGATGGAAGGATTGAGAAGCACGTACACAGGACTTTCATTGATATCCATCAACTGATACAAAGAAATATATAACAAGGTTATTTGTTGCCAAATACATAATATTCTTATTGTAGATGGACAATAACTATGGAAAGAAATACAATCTATTAGAAAGATTAGGCAAATTAATCATCTCCAAATAAAGTAATATTTGAATCACTGGCCTTGACTGACATATCCCATCCCCACCCCCCAAAACGAAACTACCTTCACAAACAAAAGAAGATGTTACAACTTACAATAGCCCTACTCCACTAAATAATGATTGAGACTATGAAACATCAATAGCATTTTTCTTTCCTCTTGTAATTCTGATGTTCAAAGATATATGATCAAATCATTCCACAACGTGAGTATAATGCTGGGGCATCTCGTACAAACAGATCCTCTTGTGATAGTTTTCCAGTACTAAATCATCCAAAGGTTATGACACAGGTGCCAGCACCTCTTCTTCACTATGATACTAAAACCATTTGAGGAAGAAAAGACAGAGAACATGACTCGATAATCTTTTTATATACAAGTATTTATGTAACACATGCTTGGTATGGTACCAATTCTCCACCTCCTATTACAATTTTTGCTTCACCTCTACCTACCACATGTGAATTGAAAAGGCAGCCATTTGTTTCTTGAAAAGACACAATTTTTACTACTAAATATTATTAACTTCCTGAATAGCATCATTCTATGGAATTTATAGTCATCCTTTCCCTTTTACCAGATAACCATCCTCTCTTTCGCACACGGAAAAGTACGAGTTGCCTTGAGTTCTATCTTTCTCCTCTTAATTAACAAGCAAAAAGAACAAAAAGTGATAAATAAGTTTGAAAACAAAAGGAATTCAATAAGGTGCTCAAATACAAATTTCCGGAGAAGTTAAGAACTCACAGCTTTGTGAATAAGCATATCTGATTCTTGTGCATCACTGCCCGATGAATACCATCCCAGTACATAAAAGTTAGGGAAAACCTTCTTATCTGCACAAAATTCCCAACTAAAGTATTATGAGCTACAAACGTAACTGTATATAGAATTTCAGCTATCAAGTTATCAAAAACCAGCTACAAGCTATTGTTAGTCTTAGACATAACTTGGTAATTGTCAATCTTAAGCATAGGTTGATACCTCAACAAAATAAGACAACTAACCTGCCACAACAGATCAAACACTGCTACAATGGTATAAGATAAACTCATGAAAGTATATAAAATTCAATCTCAAACTAATTCGAGTAGTAATATGGATGACGGATCATGTGTTCACGCTCATATCATTCTAATACAATATAATTTGCCTTTTATAACCAAATTAATGATTTACTAAAACTGGAATTATGAATTCTAAAGGTGAAGAAAACTCACAGAGCTCCTGCTTCTTCTCGAGGAAAGCGCGGTCAAGGGAGTGAGTAGCGGGATCATAGAGTAGTTCGAAGCTGTTGAAGATCTCAACAGTACGACCACTCTGTACGCCGATTACACAGCCGAAAACCCTAGGCGGTGCGGAAGGTGAATCAGCACCGTTGGAGGAGTGGGAAGAAGGAGGTTGGGATTGGGACTTGACACGAGTGTAGTGATCCGATACGTTGAGTATCACCAAAGGATGGAGCTTAAATGTCAAGCCGCTACTCGACGATGACGCCATTATCACCGTTCCTCTTCCCGGAGCTGCCTTAAGGTTCGCCGGGAACAAATTTCGGAGAAGAGAGGAAGGGTAAATTTTCAATTTCTGTCGTGGGCTCTAATTCATTAAATTTCTATTTTGCTTTCAAAAGATATACTAATTTTTATAGTATAAAGTGATAAATTCTACTATAAATGACAACTTTGATAATAAAACTTAAAGAAATTACCTTTGAGAAAATTGTATGAAATAACAAAAATTAGGAAAAATTATATAAATTTCACCTTTTAGTTTACTTATTACCATTATTTCCAATAAGTTTTACAAATCTTTAAAATTTCTCATTTTCACGCATCAGATTAGTATATCAGCGCTTATATTATTGTATCTCGCGCATCAGATTAATGTATCAGCGCTTATATTATTATATCTCGAGCATCAGATTAATATATCAAAGCTATATAAGTGCTGATACATGCGCAAGAAACAATAATATAAGCGTTGATACATTAATCTGATGCGCGAGATACAATAATATAAGCGCTATACATTAATCTAACGCGCGAGATACAATAATATAAGCGCTGATACACTAATCTGATGCGCTAAAATGAGGGATTTCTATAATTATAAACTTTTAAGGGATAAATTGTAATTTTGCCTTAAAAGTATGTGATTTATGTAATTTGCGCATTATTAATTCAAATTAAATTTTATAGTCATAGTTTCTTTTATTTGTAATTTGCAGCAAACATTTCATATTTTTTGTCATCATATTTGTATATCGATATACACAAATAGACCGAAATATACAAATGCAGAACTCATTTGTATACCGAAATATACAAATGCAGAACTCATTGTATACTGAAATATACAAATAGACCGAATTATACAAATGCAGAACCCATTTGTATATCAAAATATGCAAATGCAGAATTCATTTGTACACCAAAATATACAAATATACCCAAATACAGATTTTTTATGTATATGTACACCGAAATATACAGATCAATAGTCAGTTTGCTATGGAGCGCAATTATACAAACTATAGTTATAACATACAAATATGATTTTTATATTTGGATTCTAAAATTGTCGCCACTAATAATATATTTTAGTGGCAACATAAGTCACCGCTAATACCTATAATAGTCGCCACTAATTTATGTTTTAGTGGCAACATAAGTCGCTGCTAATACCTATAGGGCTCGTTTGGTGTGAGGGATTAGAAATAATAGTGATGCAATAAAAAAAATTATGTTATTTGGTTGGCAAGTCCGGGATAACTTATTCCGTGATTAATAATTAGTACCGGGATAAGTTATCCCTCCCCATGGGTGGTATAGTAATCCCGGGATAACTTATCCCGAGATAAAATAGGTAAATGACAAATATGTCCCTTTAAATTATTTTTATACATCATTTTTTACATTTATGTATATTTATATTTTTTTTAATACCATGTATAATAATATTTACTTTTCCTTATTATTATGATAATTATACATATTTTTCTATTAAAAAATTATACTATATAAATATAATTTTTATTTATGAATTTATTTGACTAATTCTTATGTTTATTTTATTTTGATTTCTCATAAATTTTCTTCTCTTTAATAAACTTAAGAGGGAAGTTCTATTTTTAAGCCAAATAAGAAAAAAATTATATTTTTAAATACACATGGTACTTATCATGGGAATACATAAACAAAAATATTTAAGTTAAATAAAATAAAAGTTTTATTTTAAAAAATGAATAACTAAAGCTCACAAAGAAATATCTAAAAAGTTTAAATAAAGTGAAGAGTAATTTTGTAAACAAACAACTTGTTTTTAAAATTTATCAATATATATTATTTTGAATATAACAAACCAAACACTCAATAAGAAATAAATTCAGGACAACTTATCCCATCATAACTAATCCCAACAGGGGCGGATCCACGTGTTGTCGAGGGGGTAAATTACACTGTATATATAAGGTGAATTTTCTGGATTTATGTGGATATATATATTTTGAACTCCCTCAATGACAAGGAGAAGGAGATAGCCCAGCGGCAGGTCCCTTCAATATTAAGCCTGACGTCCAGGGATCAAATCCCTGGGTTAGCGTTTATTTTTAGTTTTTTTACTTACAATTTTTATTTTTTTTAGTTCCAGTTCCGATTTTTATGTTTTTTTTTAAATAAAAAGTGCTAAAATGTGGTGTTAAACCCAAAAAATTCATGGGTCCATACTCCATTCCTAAAAGCTAATAACTTTTTCACTTTTCAAATCCTTAAATCGCTTTCTTGTTCTTTCCCAACACTCAAAACTCAAATATTAAAATCATCTCCCATAATATTCTATTGTTGATTTGACATATTTTAAAGGGCTAACTTTTTGTTTCACTGTAATCACTTATGTTAGTTTCAGATTTCTTGTAACGAAACTAACTTTTTGTACCTATAAACTATATACTACTATTTCCTTGAATTTTTTTTTTGTTGGCTTATTTACACGTTTATACTTTTAATTTTCAAATCTCCCGAACGAAAATTCTGGGTCCGCCATTGAATTTCAACATAATTTATCTCATCATTACTCATATTCAAACCAAACGACTCCATAGAAGTCGCCACTAATAATAAGTTTTAGTGGCAACAGAAGTCGCTGCTAATAACAAAATAGTCGTCACTAATAATGAGTTTTAGTGGCAACATAAGTCGCTGCTAATAACCATAATAGTCGCTACTAATAATGAGTTTTAGTGGCAAGATAAGTCGCCGCCAATACCTATAAGTCGCTGCCAAAATATGTTCTAGTGGCAACATAAGTCGCCGCCAAAACCTAAAACTATCGCCACTAATAATATGATGTAGTGGCAACTTATGTCGCCACTAATACCTTTAATAGTCGCCACTAATAATAGTTTTAGTGTCAACTTATGTCGCCGCTAATACCTATAATAGTCGCCACTAATATTAAGGTTTAGTGGCAAAATAAGTCGCCGCCAATACCTATAATTTTCGCCACTAATAATATGTTTTAGTGGCAACATAAGTCGCCGCCCATACCTATAATTGTCGCCACTAATAATATGTTTTAGTTGCAACAGAAGTAGCCGCTAATACCTATAATAGTTTGCAACATAAGTTGCTGCTAATATCTATAATAGTTGCCACTAATGCTATGTTTAGTGTCAACATAAGTCGCTGCTAATACCTATAATAGTCGCCACTAATAATATGTTTTAAATATTTAAATAACTGAATCCTCTTTGAAGAAATAAAGTAATACTTTTTTCTTTTCAAATTTAATGTTTTGTTTTGTTTTTGAAAAATTTAAACAACTTGATCTTTTTCGGAATTTATTGTGTAAAAGATTCAATATTTATTTTTTATTTTTTGAAAAGCAAAAAATATAGAGTGGGCTCCTATGACCCAAATTAGGAACATATGGGCCTATGGGAGGAAGGAGAATGCAAATTTGGGCTTAGAAGTCAATCTAGAAAATATGGGCCGTGTATATAATCAAGAGCAACCTTCACATATAGCAAACGTAAAAATTATATTTGTATATTATAACTATAGTTTATATAATTGTGCTCCATATTAACTTTAACTATTAATCTGTATATTTCGGTATACATATACATAAAAAAATTATATTTGGGTTTATTTGTATATTTCGATATACAAATGGGTCATGCATTTGTATATTTCGATCTATTTGTATATTTCAGTATACAATGGGTTCTGCATTTGTATATTTCGGTATACAAATGGGTCCTGCATTTGTATTTCAGTATACAAATGGGATGACCAAAAACATGGAATGTTTGCTGCGAATTACAAATAAAAGAAACTATGATTATAACATTTAATTTGAATTAATAGTTTGTTATTTTATACAATTTTCCCTATAATCAAATGTTTTTTCTTTCATAAATAGCCACTTTTTAGTCCTATAATTTAAATTAGCTCATGCGTTTGAGATTTCATAACTAAAACTTCATGAAAATGATTATTTTTTTTGTTATATGACAAATATGTCTAACCCGCGATGTTACTACTAAAATCAGTTGATGTGGGAGAGGGATATTGTAACCAATACTTTGGTATTATCGTTTCACTTGTTTGGTGTAAAAGAAAATTAAATAACATTAAAAAAATTATTTAAGTTATCTACGTCATTAGTATAAGATATACTCATTTACATCATCAAATAACTTTCTAATTGTCTTAATCTTAGCGAAATCTATCGTATGTAACATGTTGGGACATGGATTCCTCAAATTATTAATTATTAGTTATTAGAAGTCTGATACAACTATATATCATATATTTATGAACAACTATAAAAAAAATAACATATATTCAGTGTAATGCTATAAATGACAAGTTTTAAAGAGAGTAGTATATTACACAAATATTACTCCTAATTTGGAAGGAAGAGAGGTTGTTTTGATAAGGACTCTCGGTTCAAGGGAAACATATCAAAATAGTTCAGGAAAAAAATGGAAGTGAAAAAGCCATGGCAAAATATAACAAAAATACAATACAATAATCAAAGTACAATCAAACAACAAATAATAACAAAAATTGAAAAACAAGAAATTACAACAGTACTACTAATTAATTAATGTTAGTATTAATGAGTTTTAATATATCTCCGAGTAACTTACTAATATAAGAAATTCTTTACAAACATAAATTTACGTATTTAATTTCATTGGCTAGTAGTTGAAAATAGCATCGACTTCACACGATACCTCTGATTAATCAAATCATGTGTGTATATAGGTTACCCTAATTAGAACAAAAGTTGTAAAGTAACTGCTCGACGTTATGCACATTATTGAATAAAAGAGACATTTTTTTTTAACTTACTATTTGGGAGTTTGTAATATTCCCTTTTGTTCTCTTGTCATTTGTAGGCATCAAACTTAGACATCACAACATTATACTCTTTTACACGGTATATAATATATACAATCACTTTTCATCTTTGTAATATGTTATAAAAACAACAACCATCTCTTTCTTATGTTAGTACGAATTTTTTAATTAAAACTAGAATTATTGTATTTGATAATTATATGAAAAGTACCATAGCTCAAAAATTAATAAAAATTTGAGAAAATTATGACTTTTCATCAAACAGTAACACCTTGGAATAAAATAAGACGAAGAGAGTAATGTAATTGAATTTAAGATGAATCTCGCCAAAGGCAAAATGATGCTCTTATTGTCGATGTTCTACCCAATCTCATCTCTTTTTATGTTCATCTATTTTTTAAACTTGAAATTTTGTTCAGGATGTAATTAAGGATAAAAAATTTAACTTAAATCACTCGATGATTGAGACATATTATAAATAAGTAATCAAAAATATATTCTTATAACACAGGAGCTAGTAAATTGTTGGACATTTTAGAGAATGAAAGAAGTGAATCTAAGTCTTTAGATTTATATGGTTGAATGTTTATGTAAGGAGTATATTTTATGTACGTACTAAAGTATATATATTTCTTTGTGTGATCTCTTAACCCCACGACTACAAAATCTCATTTCACTACTTATTAAAGCAGATAACGATGCTGAGGACAATGAATTATTCTTACAAAGTTCACGTGCAACGTACCACAATCATATATTGTTACTTTATTGATATTTCATCCCTTATCGACTTTTGATCCTGATTAGAAAGATTCAACATTTGAAATTTATGAATTTATAGTATTACGAACTTGAGTTAATACATATTCATGAAAATCCATCGATTACCAGCTATTTGTTTCCGGATGTGATCGAAAAAATAAACAAGATAGATGAGTTCGAAGAAAGTGAACAACTAATCAACACAATTTTATCAAACAATTACGTTATAATGTAAATAAATATTTTTTTAACAATAAGAATATTTACTTTTTTATATCGTGAATTGTCTTCGTATATTTTAAAGGTATATTAGCTATGCTTGGGATTGTTCCAAAACCTCACGTGGTAAGGCAGCCACAATTGCATATATCTTATCATCAAAAAGAGAAATGAAAAACCACTAAAGTCGTATCCAAGCAAAATAAATAGAGACAAACTAGGAAATTATATTATTCTTATTTAGTGGTGGTGGTTGAGTGGTAGGGTGGTGGGGTGGTGGTGGTGGGGGGGGTCAGTTACTCAGCTAGTGTTACATTATTTTATATATATAGATATAAATATATTGTATACTACGTGTGGTGTGTAAAGTTTTTCGACA
>JAJOOH010015371.1:0-34080 GCA_029582605.1 Solanum gracilifrons | reverse complement strand
TCTTTTTAGATGATCACGTAAGATTAAGCTAGTGGATCCACTAAGCAAAAGTAAGGTCCTATATCACGGCAAGGTATAGGATGGTCCTTGGGCAACGTTAGGTAAAACATTGTATCATCACTAGGGCTCATAGTGGTGGTTGTCGGTTAAAGAACCTCCCACAAAAGTTATATTACTCTTATATAAGTAAAGTTGAGTTTGTTATTGTTTTATCCTTAACGAGTTAAGTTGTTTACAATGTTTTACAAGTTATTTATATATATTGCATATGTCTTATTGCTTTATATTGAGTTCGGTTATTCATAAGTTGAACAAAGCCAAGGTAAGTGTTCTCTTGTATCCCTTTCAAGCTTAAGTTGTGGTTTAGCTTTCCAGCTCGCATACTCGTACATTCCATGTACTGATGCCAGTTGGCCTGCATCTTATTATGATGCAGACACAGGTACCCAGGATCAGCATCCAGCACGCCGTTGATCCAGTTAAGCATTTCAGAGTCAGTGGTGAGCCTCCTTGCTTTTCGGAGGACTAAGTTGTTTTGTTCTCTTAGTTTTGTTGTATTAGGATGTTGTGGGGTCTGTCCCAACATCCATCTGAGTATTGTAGGGGCTTCATAGACAGTCAGTCAGTTAGTATTGAGTCTCTCATCTATGTATATATGTAAACATTCTATTTTGAGACTCGAGTTGCCCTTTTGGGCCAGATTTCATCAATTAAGTTGTTTTATGTCTTTGCATGGCATTAAGTTATTCTGTTGAGTTAGGTTTCTGCTGAGTTAAAAAAGCCAGGCCAAGGGTTTGCTTGGGGGCCAGCAATGGCCTCCGGGTGCCGATCCCGCCCATGGTGTAGGCTCGGGGCGTGATAGTTTTCCTTCATACCAAACACACCCTTAGAGCTAAATTAATCCTAAGCTGGGGATTTGGAGATCGATTTTGGAGTCTAAAAGGTTCAGAATGAGTAGGATCAAAATAAAATAAGCTTGAAGTACTACAACAAAATAGCTTTTAGTGGCAATAAATATGTGCATACAAAGGGTGCTAAAATATTTACCGATATTAGTTAATTGTCATTAAATTCAATATAGTTCTAGATTTTAGGGACATTTGAAAAGAGTGTTAATTGTCAGTTATCACTAATAAAACATATTTAATCGCAATTCAACTATTGCCGTTAATTAATTGTAGCTAAAGATCATTTTTGATGTAGTGAAGTGCAAGTTCAATAACGCAACACATGAGGATGACGTGGAAGTGAGGCTCAATACACATACCATCCAAACGAGAGGTCGTTTCAAATATCTTGAATCAACTATCAAAGAAAATGGAAGATTGACAATGATTACGTCATACATCATATTGGTGTATGGTGGATGAAATAAAGGTTCACTTTTAAAATCTTGTGTGATAAGAAGATGTCGTCGTCAAAAGACAAGTTTTATATAGTGATCGTTAGACCTACGTACTATGTTATATAGTGCAAAGTGTTGGTCAGTCAATAACTCTAACATTGAGAAGATGAAAATTACAAAATGATGATGCTTATCAGATTGATGTGTGGCATACTATAATTCAACGGGGTAAAATAATTGAGAATTTTAAAATTTGAATTATTTTTCAAAAATAAAATTTTAAGTTGTTAATTCTTTTTGGTTGGGGGAGGGGCTAATTTGGGGGTAGGAGGGTCGGGGTAGGGACAAAATAGATTGATTATTTAATTTTTTTTTATAAGTTTTTTTTTTGAATAGAGAGGGTCAAGGTACGGGGTGGAGTAAGAAAAAAAATTGTTATTTGAGGTTGAAGAAGAATTTCAGAAAATGTTTTCCTTAATTTTTTGAAAGACTGTCATTTTCTTTAAATTTAATGAATATAAATTGATTTGGAAAACATTTCCAAAACAGTTAAGATAGACAACCAAACAGGAGAAAATTTAAATTATTTTTTAAAAAATGTTTTACTTCGTACCCAATACACCCTATATGTAAGCTCGCACCAACTGAGTTTATAACATATAACATATATAAGTAATAAGATGGAAAACTAACACCTTGCTTGTATGGTTGTATTGCATTCATTTAAGGAAAAATGTTCAAAATATACCCCTTAACTTTTATTTATTAGTTAACTTTATCATTGTCGTTAAAATGAAGTTGTTCTTACCTTCGGCGTCTACAAATTAAACTTATCACTCGTACTCCTCAATTGGATGGAGAGCCCCAAATAAATTGAAATTACCCAATTTTGATTAAAAGTAATCCAATTTCTTTTTTAATAATAACCTGACCCACTAAATCAAATAAATTAATACCAAATTAAAACCCCAAACCCATCTCTATAATCTTTTTCATCTCCATCCACCAAAATGGTACACTTTCTTTGTGTCTTCTTGAGATGACTTTCAATCTGTGTTATTAATTCCAATGTAACAGTATCAGGCATTTTATATATTGGTGATGTTTTTTTTTTTTTAATCAATTCCCCTGTTAAAATTGAAATGGTGAAATTGTTCCCAAAAAAAAATATTGAGCAAAGTGCCTCCCGTGATTTAAGCATCAAGTGTTTCAATGGTGGATGGAGATGAAAAAGATTAGAGAGAAGGGTTTGGGGTTTTAGTTTAGTATGAATTTATTTGATTTAGTGGGTTAGGTCGGATTAAAAGAAAAAATTGGGTTATTTTAATCGAAATTGGATAATTTTAGTTGATTTGGGACTTTCCATCCAAGTGAGGGATACGAGTGATAAATTTAAAGTCGGTAAAGGCAAAAAAAGCTTCATTTTAACGGTAAGAGTAAAGTCAACTAATAAATGAAAGTTGAGGGATATTTTTGACCCTTTTCCCTTCATTTAAATATAAGGGAAAAGGGTCAAAAATATCCCTCAACTTTGTTTTATTGGTTTACTATGCCCTTTGGGGTCGTTTGGTAGGGAGTATTAGCAGAAATAGTCCAAGTATTATGTGTGGTATTATTTAGTACTATGTTTGGTAGGAATTTTGGGTCTATGTATAATCAATCCATGGACTAGTTATACACCCTACATGGTATTATAGGGTGTATAACTAATACCTTCCATTTGGTAGTATTAGTTCTAATACCATGGGACTAATCTAGGTAAAGACAATAATACACCCTCAAATCCTTTTAATCATTTTATTATTTAGATATAATTTTTTGTTTCTAAAATATGAGTTATTTAATCTATTTATTATTAATATAAATTATTATAATCCGACTAATATGCTAATGTTGATGTATGAATTTAAGAACAATTCATAAGTCAAATATTGCCTCTTAACGGAAGTCCAATAAACATTATACAAGTAGTCTAAAACAAGAGCATATATATATAAAACATCTCGACTATAAAAATAGTTTAATTTATTTTGCTATATTTTTTTATTTTTTTTTATGATAAGAGTTTTTTTTTTTAAAACTTATTGATACAAAACAAAGTTTAATAAATTTTCTCTATAAATTATTATAGTTGTGTGACATTTTGAGATATTAACTCCAATTTATTAAGATGACAATTATTTACTCTCCAATAATTTAAGTGAGAAAATAGTGAACATGATAATAAAAATTTTATTCTCCTAGCTAGTTAAAATGCTATAAAAAAAATAAAATTGTCCGTCAATTATCTACATTGACCCAATTACATGAAATAGAAAATCCCATAATAACTCAAGGGTATAACTAGAAAGAATTTTTTTTTGTAGAGTTTTAAACCACACACAAAATTAGGTAAGAAACAATGAAAACACTTGATAAAAATAATTCCTGTATTACTAATTCATGCATTACCAATCCCTGCATTACTAATCCCTGCATTATTGATCTTTGTACCAAACGACCCCTTAATGTTAAAATGAAGTTATTCTTACCCCTCCCGTTACGATACTTATCACTTGTATCCTCAAAAACTAACGGTTTCCCCCAAATCGATCTCAAATTCCCATTTCAACTTGAATTACCCATTTAGAACGAAATTCTTTTTTAATCCAACCCAAATAAAACCCACCATTATGAACAAAATCGAATATAATTTTCAAATTTCTCAATCTTGTTGATCAGTCCACCAAAACAGAAAAGAATGAATTTCAGCCTTGTCATTGAATTTGTTGTAGTTGTTGCTCGTTATGTAAATATCTTCGAAGCCATTGTTAAAAGCTTCTAAGGGTATTACTTGTTGAATTGGAGCCCAAAACTTGAAGAACCAACCAAGGGAACTTCATAGCCATCAATGGAGCTTGGAGCTTGAGTTTGAATTTCGAATTTTTACAAGCGAGTTCCAACTTCGAAAAATCAATAATTTCAACTTCCTCCCCAAAATTCTCAAATCGAGAACAACACACCTATTTCTTCACAACTGAAATTACTGATTTTAATTTTGTAATTAAATGATTTTCCATCCGGAACTGCAGCAACATGATTTTTTAGTTTCTTTCTTCTTGTTGTTTTTTGGTATGTAAGACCAAATTAAATGGATTACGGGTCGGATTTAATTGATAATTTGTTTTAATTGGGTAATTCGGATCGAAATTGGGAATTTGAGATTGATTTGGGGGAAACCGTTAGTTTGGAGGATACAGATGATAAGTTTGTAGACGGCAATGGTTGGAACAACTTTATTTTAACGATATGGATAAAGTCAACCAATAAAACAAAGTTGAGGGGTATTTTTGACCCTTTTCTCTATATATAATGTTGGTTTTGATTGCTAGTTAAATTTTATTTTATCGTACTGTTAAATTCATCATTATAAAACAAAAGAAAAGTTCTATTTTGTGTAACGATCAATTTGATGTGATCGTATCGCTACATTAATTCTTTCTTCTCATTTTGTTACTTATTATTTAATAATCTAATTTTATCTTTTACCCTACCTTTTAATAGTAGCTATATTCCATACTCTACATTTTTTTAATATAGATTAATCCTTAAAATTATTAATGTGTAACATTATACATGAAACGATAAATAATAATACAATCTATTTAATATTTATTAAAACAATACAACATAATATAATACAACACAATACAATGTGATATAATACCTAAACACTATGTAACAACTATCCAAACAAAGTTCGTAATCATCATTTATTATAAAGAAATAGCAACCTCTTATTTAGGACAGATAGTTTCACAGAACCATTTGGCGTAAATAAAATAAACAGAAAATTATGCAGTTAAGCAAACTTATACTACTTAATTACTCATCATAGCTATAGTTTGCGATAATTATCACTCACGACTAATATTAACTATAGCTATAGCTATAATGAGTAATTAAATAGTGTAAGCTTATTTAATCGCGTAATTTTACTTATATTAAATATTGAATATCCTTATTAAAATTTCTAATTTCCTGCCATTGTGCGTTGAACCTGGTGGTTGCCATGTCTAGTCGATTATTATCACTCTCATAATAAGAATGGATGAAAGTTTGGACTTTTGAGTCAACGTACGAAACTATGGTTTTCCAATCATAACTCTATTTCGAGGTCTTTATTAAGAACCTGAAAATACTGCTCAATTGCCCCATCGTTTGCATTTAATTTCCACATAAAGATTATTGCTTCTACTACTATTCCATCCATCCTATTTTAAGTGATTTTTTTTTTATTAACTAAAAATTTAAGAAAAAAGATTTATTTTTATAAAAAAAATTAGTTTATAACAAGTTATAGATATAAAAAGAAGATTGGTCTATAACAAGTTATCGATATAAAAAAAAATTGGTCACTATAACAAGTTATAGATATTTATATGAACATAAATTATTAAGTAAAATAAAATAAAAAAAATTACTTTTTTTTTTTATGACTAAAAGTAAGAATGTATCACATAAGCTTTTTGAACCCAAATACAATGTCAATGGATTTTCAGAGATAAAAATATGATCAAGGTTGTTTAAAAATTAGGAATATCGTTGGATTTGATTGATGTACAATTAAGTTTCCTGAAATATGATCAAACTAAGTTGTTTGATCATAAATTTAGAATTTAAAACTTGAAAATCTAAGGTTTTGAAATTGTGATTATTAGAATTTGAAATTATGTTTAGACATGAATTCTACTTGAAAAAATATTGAAGTTTTGCGAGTAGACTGTGAAAGTCGTAGAAATTCAAAATTTAATTAAATTTCATGATCAAATAGATATTTAAAATTTTTTTTTTTAAAATTATGATCAAATGCTAACTAAAATTAGTTATCTGATCGCATTTCATTTCAATATGCAAGTTCATAAATTAATTATTATCCATCATAGATATTACATGTTAAAAAAGCCCTATTGTTATTTGATAAAATTAATTAGACACAAAACAAAACAATAACGTGTTACTTTCTGTCTCCATGTATATTATATTTCTCTTTATGAGCCCGTTCCAATTATAGCCTCGTTAAATTAACATAATTTTTCTTTAGATTTAAATGATGTATTGACAAGTTAAAGTCTTTGTTACCATTAGCACAGTTTTGCCAATGACAAATACAACATATATATCGAGTATAGTTCCATAAAAGGGGATTAGGGAGAATAGAGTATGTACGTAAATTTTATTCTTACCTCATAGATAGAAAAGTTATGTAACGACCTGTTTCCGTCGTTATAGAAAAGCCAACGGGGGGAAATTTGGGGCCGGAAAACTTTTTTGTAGTAATTGGATTTTCCCAACCTTGTCCAGATTTGGACGAAATCGGAGTCATTGAGGTGTAGGAAAATTTGGTAACAATCGAGGTGAAACATTTATGATTTTGATTACATGAGTAGTTAGATAACTCGTTAAGGAATCCGTACGATTTTACGGAATTGAATTCGGGCGAGTAGAACTCCTTGAATCGATCTTAGCGTAAAAGGTATTTACTGAGCGTCGTGGGTTAGAGGTGTGTTGTGAAGTGAGAATTTTGGAATTCTTTAAATAACTCTCTGTCACAAGAATGCCGCTTTGTTGTTGGGTTTTGCCGCTTTGGCGGGGACGTTGTTGCGGGGTGTGGCCTCTGTGGAAGGCCCGACGCGAATTAAAGTCATTAATAAACCCCTAAACGACCTCATTATGCACTTTTCGACTTTTAGAGCTAAGGAACGACCCCCAGGCGACTCATACTTGTTTTTCACCATTCATGAGGCTAAAGGTAAGCTTTTCACTCCCCGAATCCGTTTTGAATATTGATGGGGGAGGGTTTTGTTATAGATTCTATTGTGGAAACAACCCTAAATTGGATAATTGAGATCATGGATTTGATCTAGGGTTCATAGAATTGTTAGTAATCTGGGTAATTAATGATTGTTTATTGATTCCCATATTATATTGATTGTTTGTAGACCAAAAACAAGTGGAACGAATCCGGAAAGGGAAGGATCAAGTTTCTTAGGGTTTCAAGCTTGTTTCGAGGTAGGTGATGGTTGTGATTCTATGATTGTGTGATGTATGCTTGTTCTTGCTTCATTATGATACTTGTATATGTATGAATGTTGCAATGTTGATCACACTTGTTGTAAATGAGATAGAGAATTGATGAATGTCATGAAATCATGACTTAAATGTATGATCTTGATGATATACTTGTGATTATGATTGTGGTGTGTGAATGAGATCGGTTACCACGTTCCGGCATAACTAACTTGGATCGGTTGCCACGTTCCGGCATAAAAATGGAATCCGTTGCCACGTTTCGGCATAATTATGGGATCGGTTGCCACGTTTCGGCATAAATATGGGATCGGTTGCCACGTTTCGGCATGCTAACTGTTTGGGTTTGGGTTCCATGAGAGGACCAATGATTTGATATAAAATGTGAAGTTGTTCGTTGTTCGTAAATGTTGATAATATTGTATATGTTGATATATATGCATGTGATTATAATGTTGTCTTGACTTGCTTATGTTGCACTAGTGGGATAGCCGCATGATCCTACTAGTACACTGTGGTTGTGTACTGATTCTGCACTTGCTTTTATTTTTGTTAAGTACAGGGCATCTTCAAGCAGCTATTGACAGACCTCGCTTTGAAAATCAGTGATCGTCGCTTCGAATTCAAGGGTGAGCCAATTCTTTCGGGCTGCCATGGAATTTTCTTTCGTCTATGTCCACCATTTCCGGACTTAGACATTTGTTTTAGCTAGTTGATTAGTTCATTAGTTGGGGTTGTATCCTTTTCTTGTTTAGACTTGGTTCATTGTTAGATGTTTTGGTACATTGACTTTCAGGTTCTAGCTTATTCTTCCGCATTGTTAGTTATTATTGTTAGACTTTTGTTAGAGTTTATGGGACCTCTATTTTTATTTCCTTAGTGTTTGGGTTGTAGTAGTGGTTCTTCCACCGGAGTGTTAGTGTGGGTGCCAATCACAACGATCTGGGTCGTGACAAGTTATTTCTGATAAATCATCGTCTTGAGGAAAAACAGTTCAAAGCAGTCATGGAAAAAGAAGTACACTAATAGAAGTGAAAGCATAACAAAATATTCATGTGATCAATAGTAACTACAACAGCTAATACGATAAAAACAAGAAACTAAAAAAGCAATTCTATAACTACTACGTACTTTACTAACCGTGGGTAATAATTTGCAAGGGTACTCCATATATTAGGCACAAATCAATTTTGAATCAGATCTGATAACACTCAAGTGCGCTACTTAGAATAACTTTTCCTCCTTTAGGGTATTCTAACTAGCCTTTTCTTATTTATCACCCAAAGGATTTTGTCCTATAAATAAGCTCTTGCATGGGAATAAAGATCATATCTCATTTTTCTCACCTGCAACACACAATTTCAGATGGAGAGTTCAATATACATCTTTCTTGCTTTCCATCCCAAAATTCTCGCATTATTAATAATTTTACTTTCTATATTATCTTTGGCTTTGTTTTATTTTGGTTACTCCGATCTAGCCAAAAAGAAAAATAAATTTAATCGAACTTAATTCACTTATCTTTAATTCAATGTTTACAAATATAACTTAATTTGTACCCACTCAAATTTTCCGACAAACAATCCTAATCTGTCCTTCATATAACAACAACAAAAAAGGGAAGAAAGATGAGTGATAGATAAACAAGTTGGCAAAGTGCATGGTACTCTTTCTGTTTTAATTTATATGACATACACTCTTTTTTTTCATCAATTATAAAAAGAATTGATATATTTATATATTTAGTGATAATTTAATTTTGTAAATATTTATTTTACCTTTAATAACATGATTTATAACTACACAAATATTATGATTTGTTTTAAATCACAAATTTCAAAAAAAAATTCTTTCTTTCTTAAATTTCGTATCCAATCAAATTACAAAATAATATTTACCACTATTAGGAGGAAGTAAAAATGAGGTAACATCCAATATATATACAAACATAAAAGGAAACGACGATTGGCAAGTTGTCACTTGTCGATGTAAGAAGGTAAAATATCAACATCACAAAATTAAAGTTGGGTGAATTAAAATTCAAACTTTAATCCCACTGAATTTCTACGAAACCACTGCTGCGTACGTTCTACCAAATAAATAAACTATAACCACTTTAATCAATTAAAATATTCAAAGTGTCGGTACACTGTCTCTTTTTTAAAAGTTAATTAATTATAGACAAACTTCAAAATAATATATATTCTTGTTTGCCCTCAAGAGAAGCTAGAGAACCCTAGCAATACTTAAGTAGTTAATTGATGAAATCATATGCTACTTATTTTGTCTTAATTTGTTTGACATCAATTCCATTTATAGAGTGATCATGGTATTATTTTTAGTATGTTTTAAACTACCAAATTAAAAATTACTTTACTACTTTTTAAGCAATTTTTGAATCTATTTATTTTATTTTAAAAAAGAATTTGATGTTTGAAATTCATTAGTTCAATTAATCTGAATTTGTTGTTGTTAGATTCTTGAGAAATACTGCAATTCTAATCAAAAGTGCTTTGAGAGAGTAAGCACTTTGACTAAATTATTTGGAAAGTTTTTTGTTAGTTGTTTGTATTTGACCATGTTTTAAATGTCAAATTACAAAAAAAATAAAATTATTACTAATTAATTTGGTAATTAAATTTTTTATATGGATATTTTATTCTTAAAAAGGTAATTCAAAACACTTATTTTTCAAAGCAAATATTTCTTCCAACATTTATTACTATTTACAAACACTTATTTTTCGTCAAAAACTTAGCTAAACACCTTGATAAAAAAAAAACAAACTTTTATCTTGTTAAGAAACTAGCAAATAAACTATAAAATTTCTCTATTACATCCCTCAAAAGTTGTGATATAATAGTTTACAAATGAGATGTAATACATAATAATTATGAAAATAAAATACTCCATAGTCCATAATATATAATAATAATAATAGTCAACAGACAAAGCAAATAACGACCGGCCCCTATACAGTGACCTTTTTATACACACAAGTGGGTTGTACCGTCTCCATCGGACCACGGTATTAACACAGAAAAATAGAGGACCACGTGGAATCACATCAACGGTCTTAATATTGACACGTGGACTTGATTAGCAAAAGCTGCGCTCATCCAGCCGTCCAAATAGTGTCGGTGGAGATTTGGCATGGCTTCCAAGAGAGGTAATGTTAAAGATACAGTCACCGTCGATTGCGGGTCGGGCTTTGATGGTAACTTGACACGTGTAATTAAAGTGGCGAAATAGAATTTCATAAGGGTAACATAGTAATTCAGTAATAATTTTTAAAAAAATTCAGATAAACCCCTTAACCCAAGCTAACTCCGCTCCTATAACATAGGTGTTATTGTTTTGTATGGTTGGCAATGGTACGTTGACGTTGTACTTAAAAATGAAAATTACTATAATCCTATAAAATAATTCTTATCGATCTTAAATTTAACTTGTATGTATAACTATACAATAAAGATTTTGCAATATTGGTATAATTTGACATAATACTCTTTATAATTGATTTTTAGATAATTAGTTTCGCCTATTAAGTATTATAAACCTTTACTTGTATGTATACTTGTTAATTATTATTTTTAAGTAATCTAAAAATGTAAAAATCTTCTCACAGTTAGTGCTTTCTTTGTTTTCTTATTCACTTTAAACTTTATATGCACTTAAACAATATAGTTAATATGATTAATTTATCACAATATTAATTATAGTCTTAAAATATTTTAAAAAAAAGGGGGAAGTAATATATAAAGGTTAAACTGATACTGTTATCTTTTCAGTCTGAATGACAATTGGGTCCCTAGTACATTAACTTTTGGAGACTACACATGAAGGCTGCTAAACATACATAAATTATAAATTTAACTGATAAAAGACAAAAACATTACCCAATTTAGACTACTTTTTATTTTCTTAGGTAAATTTTCTTTTGTTAAAATTTAAATTAAAAAGATTGGGAAAAAATTGATTGTAGTATATTATTTGAAGAAAAAGTCTGCCTTACACATGGACAAATTGACAAAAAAATATACTGTGCCAAAAAGCTGGATGCCATGTTGGTGATTTTTTATGGTCAATTCAAAGCTCTTTAAATAATGCATTTATTTAAAATTTAGTAAAGGAATAAATAAAACTGTAGACCAACTTAATTTTTTTGTCAAAGAAAAGGTAAGTAGAATTAATTAATACCCAAGTGATTAATTTCTCTTTAGAGGAGTTAAAATAGGAAAGTGTTTATATATTTTAGCCAAATTGGTTCAATGAAGTTGACCAAACTATTCACCTTACCCGCAGTTACCAAAATACTTTATTATTAATAGTATCATAGATAAGACTTCATTTTATTTCGTAATTTAGTGAATTCAATTCATATACACAATAAAAAAAAATTTGCGAATGTTTTGGTAAAAATGTAAAAAAAAATAAAAAATAAGAAAGACAAAGGCGACGCCTGAACTAAACCTCAAAAACCTCTGTTAGTGTAAGGGATTTTCCAACTGTTTAAAAATTTCATTTTTGACAATTTTTGTCTCTATTTTTTTTTTTTTGCGTGTAAATTTGGTAAAATCTTAAATATGTTGCTTAGTTTTCTAGATTGTATTTTATATCAAACATGGTAATTTTCCAATAGATTTTAAACACAAGGCTTTTGGCAGCTTCTCTGTCTGCCTCCCTTTATTTTTTCTTATATATTTGTCATGACTGACTTACTCTAGAAATATACATGTATAAAGTGATGCCCTACCAATAATTAAATAGACTAACCAAAGTTCAATTCTTTTTTATTAGTATTATTATATAATGTAAATGTGTAGTAGAGTTCTCACCCTATTTTCTTCTGTTTGCTGTCCATTCATTTATTTATACATTTTTGTAGTATCGTATTTTTTCCATCTCTCTCTGTCCCCCATCTTCTTCCAGCCTTCTCCACACACACAAAATAAAAAATTAAAAAAAACAACCAATCAAAAGAGAGAAAAATATTAGTTTTTTTTTGTTTTTTTGTTTTTGATCTATTTCAAGTTTTCAACATTGATACTAAAATTCATCCTTAGCCATTTTTTCGATCGGATAAATCGATTTATTTTGCGATTTGTACCGATAGTTTGGCTATTTTTGGTAATTTTGGCTGCTTACCCATTTGATTCTTTAACGAGATCTACCATTTTTCCTTTTCTACGGCATTTATCGCCGACAGAGTTTTCTTGATTCTCCGGTTAGAATTTGTTATTTCGTTTGCTTATCTTTGGTATTGATTCTTTTCTTTCTTTGCTTAAAGCGGTTAATAGACAAGTAATAATAGCTGGAAAGTTTGGCAGCAGTGCGTCTAGTGTTTTGCTGTTCCTCTTCTTTTCTTCACGCGTGGCGTTCGTCTTAATGCTAAAACTCTGTTTTCTAACTGGTTTTGGAAATGGATATGTACTGTGAAGTCAATGCTTTGATCTGATTTCTTAAAAATTCAACGTCAGCAAATATTTATATTTAATTTCTTCGTATTAATCCCCTCTGTTTTACCATTACGAAAAAAAAATATGATGCGAATGAAGACCAAAACCACCGCTATGCCTCCGATGATGAACGACAATTCCGCCGCCGGTAGAGACCGTACCGCTGCCGACAACGAATGGGAAGTCCGACCCGGTGGAATGTTGGTTCAAAAGCGTAACCCGGATTCGGAAAACCGTCCTCCTCCACCTCCGATTCGGGTCCGGGTCAAGTATGGCTCAATTTACCATGAAATCAATATCAGTCCTCAAGCAACTTTTGGTAAGTGAAACTAAAAAAAATCTTTTTATTTTAGTTTATTATTATTATTGAATTTACATTATTGTTATGGAATTGTTGAAGGGGAATTGAAGAAGATGTTAACGGGGCCGACAGGGCTGCACCACCAAGATCAGAAGTTGTTGTACAAAGACAAAGAAAGAGACAACAATGCTTTCCTTGATATTTCTGGTGTTAAGGAGAAGTCGAAGATTGTTGTAGTTGAAGATCCACTTTGCCAAGAAAAACGGTACCTTGAGTTGAGAAAGAATGCTAAGATGGAGAAGGCTGCTAAAACTATAGCAGACATCAGTTTTGAAGTCGACAGGCTTGCTGGACAGGTAAAAATTCATTTTAAATAAGATGGGTTCAATTCTTGGTGTATATACGTGTAAAGTCTTTTATATTATTGGTCTAGGCTTAGAGATATATAAGATATTCATTTTATTTATGTTTGGATTGCTTAGGTGTCTGCATTTGAATCGATAATTTCCAAAGGTGCAAAAGTTGTAGAGAAGGATTTGGTTAAAGTGATTGAGTTATTGATGAATCAATTGCTTAAATTGGATGGAATTGCAGCTGAAGGTGATGTTAAATTGCAGAGGAAAATGCAGGTAATTTCTGCACTAGCAGAGCGATTTGAGCTTTTTGATTCGTTGCTTTACTAAATTATGGTGTCTGTTTTTGCACAGGTGAAAAGAGTGCAAAAATATGTCGAAACACTAGATGTGTTGAAGATGAAAAATTCAGCACCATCGAGCAACGGGAATCACATTCCGAAACAGGAATCCTCCCCGTCTCCTCAACAGCACCAGCGTAGGTATTCCAACGAGCAAGCATCGTCCCCTGTTCAAAACCAGAACGGCAGGCATTCATTCGCCAATTCGCCTACACAAGCTAAGCATCAGGAGCCGTCCAGGCACTCAGCCTCGGGTTCTGTTGTCATAACTACACAGTGGGAAACATTTGATCCCGCACCAGGGCCATTACTGGATCATTACTCAACCACAACGCCAAGCAATAATAATCATGCTTCCTCTGCTCAACCTCGATTCAATTGGGATTTGCTCTGAAAAAAGAGTAGCAAGTCTTAGTAGAAAAAAGAACAAGTTATCTTTGCTTATTAGTTTAAAGGACTGTTTGGGTGTGAAATTTCTTGTTTTCACAAGTTGGTTTGATTGGTACCTATTCTCCAATTCTTTTTTGTATGTAGAGTCCTTGTTAGATTCCCCTGTTTCATATGATCATCTACTTGAGAGCAATAATTGGGAGTCGTCTACTACATAAGGTTCCATCATGCTATATCACCAATTTCCAAATTGTAATGTTTTGTCTTGTTGATAAACCATGATATAATAGGAGGCATTCATATGTCGAATGTTGATACTATGAATATGAGTAGCAAAAAAAAAAAAAACAAACATTTGCATTTTGCTCAATTAAAGTATCTATCTTTTTTTTTTACTTTGTTAAAGTTAAGCTAAGCTAGAATGTAAATCTTCTAGCAACTTAGATTTTTAATGATTGATCTTTATTCCTTGCTTGTTGTGAAGGGTGCAAAATGACAAAAGGGAACATGAACTAGTTGGATTTCTTGTAATTGATTAACTAACACATCCAAATGATAGAAGGTAAGTGGGGGGTGTTGGGAAAAAAGAAAATGATGACCATGTGTTTAGTTTAACCATTAAAATAAACAGCTTCTTGATATCTAGATCTAATGATTATTAGTCTAAGGTGGTTTTTTACTTTGTGGTTCTTTCACCATTCTGTTTTCCAATGTTGCATCTTATATCTATGTTTCACCTTGAGGTTTTATACTTTTATAATCCATTTGCTTCTTGAGCTTGGTTAGATTGAGTACCTTCCTTTCTTTCTCCCAAAAAGGAAAAAAGTACCGAGAAGCATCCCGCGTTTATGCATGGTGTTGGCAGACACATAAGTGAAATAAATCATACGAAGATAACTTTACTATAGTTTCAAGACTTCTTTTTCCTTTTGGTTGTCCAAAAGCGAGAAACGATTAGGGTAGTTTAAGTAAATATCATCATACTACTTTTTCACTTAGTAATTACATAGAGAATCTTACAAATATTCACATCCTATATCTAGCGTATTTTATAAAATAGAAAAACGATGGCAGCATGATTTAAGTAGAGTATTGATATTTCTAAAATTTAGCATTAAATAATAACCGATTCCTAAAAATAGATGAATGTAATCTATGCCATCATTACTCCACTTTCTGAATTTGTTTGAAAGTTAATTTTCTAAATCCATAGTAGAACAAACTACAATATTCAGTTTTAAAAATATTGTATTCAATTCAAAACTATAGTGTTTCTATTAACAAAATAAAATAAAGTATTCAAACCACAATTAGAATATTTTTTTTTTTTAAAGAAAAAAACTATAACATTTAAAAAAACTTAAATATTCAATTCAAAACCACAATATTCAAATTGAAAAACCAGTATTAAACAAAAAGTAGAACATTCTGATCAATTTTTAAATTTAAATTGAAGTAGTTAACATTCAATTACAAACTATAGTGTTTTATATTCAAATATTGAGTCTGGGAACTTTCATAAAATATATAGAGGAACTGATTAAATATTTTTTATCGATTTTATTGGGAATTTATAGTTTTTAAGGATGATAAAAGAAACTGACGAGGTAAAACAGGTTTAAATTTGACATATTATATGAGGTATGAATTATGATTAAAATAAAATTCTTTTTTAAAGATGCTATATATAGAATACAATTAAAAAACTTAGTATCGTTAGCGAATGAAATTTAGATATAATAAATTATGTGAAGTAGCTTTCTAATATATCATATACTGGGTAAATTACTGCGTAAAACAAGTCAGCTCTCATGCTAAACAAATTCGAATAAAAACATGGAAAATGCAAAATACAAGGGTGATTTGATTGTAAATAAAAATGAGTAACTATTATGGAAAATTAGAGTTTATTAACATAGAAATAGTAGGTTCAAACTTTTATTCGTCTAAATTTTGATAGACCAGATTGTCTAATAGGAATGATGACAGTTTTGTTATGTTTACCAAATCACATAAATTTTTATCCGACTTTGTATTTGAAATGTATGAAATATGTATGAACAAATTAAAAGACTACTTAAATTGAATTGAAATTATTAATTTTTCAACAATATACATTTATATATGTAGCAGTACGCAAACTGATTTACCAACCCCGCTATCATAAAATATAAAATAGTCAATGATTATTGGTTTATTTGTATTTGTAGTGACTAGAAAACAAGGTGTCACTTGCATTTTGTTTCCCACATACAAATTATTGGTTTATCTTCAACTAATTTCTCTCAATAGTCTGACAACTCATTATGCATGAAGGAATTCCTCATTCTTCATTTGAGTAATCTAACCACTATAATATGGTTCCAAATTTTAAGCACCTCACATGCCATGCTTGCAAACAATTGGACCTAACATCCAAATATAATTATTTTAACACAAATTATGAAGATTAATTAGGGGTATATTTGGTACAGAGGAAATTTTTATTTGATTGTTGATATTTTTAAAAATCCAGACTTCCATTAAAAAGAATAGGAAAGACAAATTTTATAAAAGATATTTCATATTTATTGTCTCCTCATCGTTCAGCATCCAGATATAGATTTTAAGTTCCTCATTGTACTTGTCAACAATTTAGATCTATAGTATTACTATTAATAATTTAATTCGGATGTCTCAAAGGCCACCCAAGCAACATATATATTTATGCAACGTGAAACTCATTCAACAACATTTTGATGGGGAATTAGCTCTTATATTCTTATTTTGTGCTAATCTTAAATTTATGTCTCATAACAAAATAAAATAAAATTGTTAAGGCATAAGTATATATTTGTATCATAATATTTTGAAATTATTCTCGCGTAACTCTAATTTCATAAAAACTTATGTCCCACTAGGCATAAGTTCATAGGACGAGTCGTGCCCTTTCAACCATTTTATTTGTTGTATCAGGTTTCAAGAAGGTTGTTATAAAATTTTGTTTAGATCTCTAGGTATCTTGCAATAAGAAATTGAGCATATAAATTCAACATGTTTAAAGGATTAATTGTTGAGTTTTCTACTTCGAAGATCTTTTTATAAGAACCGTTGAATTTATTCTCTTAAAAACATGAGACAATTTTTATCAAAGGGTACTTCAGTAATTTAACAAAATTATTAGAATAAAATGACCAGCTATTTAAGATTAAGAGATAATTCAAAGTACTCATCCAGTTAGCGAGGAAAGAAATAGAGAAAAATAGGATTTAGCTAAATTTGTCTTTATTTTGAAGCTAAGGATTATTTGGGGTCATTTGCTTAAAATTGAGCTATTTTAAGCCTTTTGTTTTTGCTAGTAGTGCTACACCATGTCTTTAGAGAAAGGTATTGAAAACACCTCTAAACTTGACATAAATTATTAGTTTCGTCCCTGAATTATTGATAGTCTTATAAACACTCATTTACTTGACTAACTGAACTTAAATACACCACTGAAATGCCACTGGACATAGCAAGTGTCTCAAACTCTTGTAGGAGTGTGAGACTCTTAGTAAAAAGTTGAGAGAAGTGTTGAAAACATCCCTCAACTTGACGAGAATTTAGGGGTGTATTTCACTCATGTGACAAGATCAATAGTGTATTTAAATTCAGTTAGACAAATAGGAGGGTGTTTTTTAGATCGTCATTAGTTGGGAACGAAACTAATAATTCACGCCAAATTTATGAATATTTTCAATACTTCTATTTTTTCGTTTTCCCCCCTTGTCCACAATAGGAAGTTTATTATAGGAAAAATCACATAAATAATGCGTTTAAGACCCTAATTCATTGTGTTTAGTACAAAATGAAAATTACTAATTTGTTTTTCCCTTAGAATTTTTGAAATTAAAAGAATGTCCTCACATGAATTGCAGCACAAGATACGAGTGTTCTAATGTAATTGCCATGCATATCTTTGTGCAAAATACACTATACATTAAATTGAAAATTTGAAATGGCAATTTCTATAATCTGCATCTTTTAATTAGGGATAAGGGTCTGAAAAATATCCCAACTTTGGCCGAAATTGTTGTTACGCTACCAAATTTTAATGAGGACCTATTACCCCCAAACTATTTAATACCGTATTTTTTACCCCTTGAACTATTTAATAATGTATTTTAAAGGTATATATGTGTCCACGTGGACACATTACTATTTATAATTATGCGTTATTTTTTATGTCCACGTGGGCACATATATGCCTTTAAAATACACTATTAAATAGTACAGGGGGTAAAAGGTCTTTTCCAAACTTTGTTATCGTAACAACAATTTCGGTCAAAGTTCGGATATATTTCAGATCCTTATCCCTTTTAATAAGGAAAAATTACAGAAATTCCACCTTTTAGTTTACTTATTACCATCATCCCCTATAAGTTTTACAAATCTCCAAAATCCCTCATTTTCGTGCATTAGATTAGTGTATCTCGCGCATCAGATTAATGTATCAGCGCTTATATTATTGTATCTCGCGCATCAGATTTGTGTATCATGTATAAAATGTAATGTATCTTACTTAACGATTAATGTATCTCGCGCATCAGATTAAAGTATCAGCGCTTATATTATTGTATCCGTTTGAGGGAATTCTGTAATTATAAACTTTTAAGTAATGAATTGTAATTTTGCTTAAGAGGATGCGATTTCTATAATTTGCCCTTTTAATTAATATGCATATTTTTGTGAAAATATGGACTTATTCATATCAGGCCCAACTCAGCTATACACATAAGATGTTAAAGTCAGCTCATGATTAAGAGCCCATATGGATGGGCTTTTAGCTTCTAAGTTCTTTGTAAATTTTTGGAGAAACAAAATTTAGAGTAGTTTTTGGAAACTTATAGAAATTTCACTACTTTAGAAGTTAATTACTTATATACATCCTAGTTTGCAATATTTTGAATCCTACCAGATTTTGGTACACTCAGATACCATCCAGATATGTGTATATCGGGATACATGGGTCATTGAACAAATTAGGTGTAATTTGTTCTAGATATATTGTTTCCAAGTGGGTTTGCATTTATCTGGAAAACATAACAAAAATCGTTTGTCACTCTCCTATTCATATGGTATCACAGGTACATGTGAATCACATCAGATACATACAAGTACATGTATCTAGTGTTCAACATGTATCTGGATACATGACCATCTCGCTCGCCTCTCTCTCTCCATTTTAGTGTATCTTGTTGCAAAATAGCATATATCTAGGTGTATTTTTCTCAATATATGATAATAAAAAAAAACTCTTAATTAATGATAAAATATGTAATTATTTGAAAGTATATATATGTTGAATTAGTATATATGGTACGTATACATCTCTAATAAGATAGTTTTACCTAGTTTTTAAACTACGTGATTTTAAGCCAACCAACTCCAACTTATTGCTTTTGACTTATTTTGGCCTAAAAACTGTTTTGCTTTGATTAATTTTTTAGTTTTTTTATCTCATAAATTAAGCTCTAAATTCTAATACTTAAAAAAGTGTTTCATATTCTGAAACTTAAAAGCTACTTAAATCCAAGCAATCCAAACGGCCCCTATGTCATCAGCCCAACAACTACTGTACTACAATATCTGGAAAAATAGTATGGGCTAGGTATTTTGGGCTTTAAATATTAAAACATTGCAAACATTTGTCAAGTATTTATAACATAGTCACAACTTTAAAAAAACAGTAGATCCTGCTTCTTCGAATTTCAACCTGAAGTTTGAGCGACAATTCTGTGAATTATTTTTTGTTTATATTTTCGGATTAGTGTTTTCTTGAAATGCAAATGTCATTGCTAAATGATCGTAGTATGGTAACTTGTTGTCTTTCACATCTCCTTACGAACTTTTATGTACGTGCCAGTAATTAACATTGTTACATTTTTGAGTGAAGCAAGTTTTGGATAAAGCGGTGCCAAAATTGTGGATTAAATATAGAGGGGTGATATGGAACTTTATTCAAGGCAGAGGAACATACTCTGGTACTAGGAATTAGAAGTGGTTGGATGAAGAGAGACTGCTCAGAGGCACAGATGTGCTAGATTTTAAATACAATGTAAAATATGGATTATATTTTAAATAGTAAACATTAAAAGTGGCTACCTGGTGTCACTTCTTCTCAGGACATGGGTTATTCTATAGTCCAGCATCAGATTTGATTGAACTTGTCAAATGACTGAATGAGCATCATAACATATAATTAAGTGTTGCTATTTCGACTCCAAAATTTGGAGGAAAAAATTTCACATGTTTTCAAGCGCTCATTACGTAGTAAGATTAACCTTTTAAAATATATCATATTTTTTAATTATACGCAATAACCTCAATAAGCCGTAAAACTATTTGATGTTTAAAAACTTTATGCGATTAACTTATCTACATAATGTATGCTCATCGGTGAATTTATAGCTAAATTTTGGGACACGTGAACATGTGGTCTCTTCATAAAATTAGGTATTTACATGTATATATTTTTTAAAATTGGTATAATTGTATCCAACGGCATCTATGATACATGAAGGCTAAATGGTGCACTTGATGGATATTGAGTCATTTAGCTTGATAAAAGTTTTCCTTCTTTTTTTGATGGTGCATGCATATAAATCATAGACTCGTTTCTATAGACGCTAATGAACATGCATAATAATTATCTCACAAAATATGAGTTGAAGGTATCTAATTTGATTACTTTATCGTATATTCAAATGCTCAATTGAAATATGTCATAATTCGAACATCAAATAAAGTTTACTGACAAATTTAAAGGTCAGTTCATATATTATTTATTTATTCATTTCGTGTTTCTACTTTTAATATTATTCTACACAATCTCTTAGCTTTGACTTATAAATATCTGGAATTGTGAAAAAGGAATGAAATAGTAACATGTGTACTATTTCTTGGACTTCATCGAATCCCAACCCAAACCTTAAATATTCACAATGGTACAAATCCATAATTCCTGATTTTGTCTCTAATTCTGCAGGTATTTAAGGAAGATTCAACATTAATTAAATACTAGTTAGTACTATTATTTCAATTCTAATTAAATAACACTATGAAGCAAAATCTAAGTAGGCTAGAGGTCTCCTACGTGCAAATTATTAAAATATGAGAAGTACACGATTCCAATTATCTTTAAAAAATAAATAATATTAGCCCAACTACACAGACAACTAGAATTTTAACTTTATAAGTTTTGAATTTTATAACGACAGTTTCAAATATTAATAACTAGATTATAAACTTAATATTTATATATATTTGATAAACTTCTGAATACAAATATATTATTTAAACAAAAATTATTGAGTTCGACCGAATCCGTACCGCTGCCATCACAAGAAAGTCTCCACAATAATATTCACCCCTTACGATGAGGATTTAATTTCTTGAAGAAGAAAGTCACTATCGATATGAGTAAAAGTAGTGAGTGAGGGATTTCCCATAAGTGGCCCAATTGACGTTATATATGGGAGAGTGGCCCAATGCCTCAACTTGTAGGAAACAACTTTTCTTTTTTCTATATCTACACTATATTACTATTATAATAGGAGATAAGGTTGTTCAACAATGGAACCAAGTCAAAAGATCTATCACTTTGGGAGTGGATATATATAATACGAAGGTATATAGACCATACTTTACGAGTTCACGAGAATTTAATAAAAAATTTCTGTATATGTAGATATATTCTGTATTTTTATGAAAAGCTTATAATATGATAAATAAATCTTAGTTATTCTTATTACTTATTTTCAGATTGATGTAAGAATTTATAAACTTTAAATTCTGAATTTGCTTGGAACGCGGTCTTGATTTATTTTTGACATCAAAATAAACATTAATGCTGTCTCACCGATCCCAACACGAATAGATATATAGTTTTATCTATCTATCTATCTATCTTCAATGTAGAATAATAATATTTTATAATACTATTGAATTAAGGTACACACAGTTTGAAGCACTTATCTGTGAATAGAGCCAAAGAATTGGGCATACATCTTTTTCCAATAGTCTTTCGTCATCTTCACATATGTATATTAATAATTAATTACTAATATTTATATTGATATTCATCTTCTCCCCTTTACGTGATCTTTTATATACTTTAGTTATTTACGTGATGCGTACGTACGATAATTCAATTTTACTAGGTACTTACTTTATTTTTGCATTATGGTAGGCCGTATTCAGTCTATGTTTTATTGACGATGAAACAATTTTTCTATCTTCACGAGATAATGATAAGATTAGTGTACATTCGATCTTCTTTAGATCACATAATGAATTTCACTGAATATGTTGTGTTGTAGTAGTATACATTTTGTTGAAGCGGAATGTTTTATATATCGAACCATCTTTTTTTACTGATTTTATTTCCTAAAAATTAATGTATTCTCCTTTTCATGAATAAGCAAATTACGTTCAAAACTCAACCAAGGCGGAAAACAAAAAGAAAGCTATCACTTGTTGTAAGTCGTTGAAAATCACACGTCTACTTTGCAGACCTAATAAATTATTTAACATGTGAAGAAAGAATTAAAGTTTGAGGATAATGCATCTACTATTAATTTCTCACAGAAATGATTTGATTGTTTACAATTAGTTAATTACAAGTGATAAGACTTAATTGATATGATCTGTTATTTTTAAATTATAATCGTAAGTTAGTAGTGGATATGGACACACTCCATTTCACTCGAGTTTTAGATCATAGAGGTTTTCATTATTAAAGCATTATAGTTTTAATCATCATTCATCTGTACTTATAAGAGTATTATATTATTATATAAAGAAAAAAAATCAATCCTTAATAGCATTATCATTTTATTAAATATGCACAAAAGTTAATTCAGAACCCAATTATTAACATTCAATATCCCTATCTTAGAATTTGGAATTCATATAGTTTATATCTGACTTTGCTTTTAACAACAATTGTAAATATACATATTTACTTAATTTTTTTTCTTCTAGTTTTTACATATCGTAAAACATTAGTTTTCATTTTTATAAAGTAAAGTACTGACTAATTAATATTTGTATATAGATTTATTTTACTTCTCCCTCGAAACTCTCACATTTTTGTTCTCTTTTAAAATTGGAAGAGAAGGTTGCTTCACTTACCATCCTCACAATCCTTGCTTGTCTTATATAGAGATTATCTACATGTACATGTAGATTTTTATAAAATGTCTATGCTTATATTTCCTCGGTCTTATATTACTTATCCATTTTTCTTTACACGTCTCTTATATCATATCCATCGACCACCACCAATAGCAAGATTAACAATTGAGAATTTTTTCTAAAAATTGAAACATTATAATATTTATACGTTTAAATAGAATTACTATTAAAATTTTAATAATATGAATAAATAATATAAAATGAAGATAATCAAAATGTATTTGATGCAAGTGGCAGTAGTACTCCCTCCGTCCCAATTTATATGACACTTTTCGGATTTAGAGATTCAAATAAGTCTATTTTTTACTGTAAAGTTTTCATATTTCCTTTAAATATTTTGAATTGTCAATTATTATGACGTATAATACTTTTTACGTAATTTATAAATATACAAATTTCATTTTAAAAAATTGAAGTTTTCATGCACAAATTCCAAGTAAAACTCAAAATTATTTGACTCTCAAAAAAATAAAAAATATCACATAAATTAAAACCGAAATTAATATTTTAGAAGTAAAAGGTAAAGGGAGAGAAAATTTAACACGAGGGTGCAATAGGAGTTGTTGCTTTTAAGGCAAATCCCAAGTTGGACACGGAATTTTAGTCATTAGTGGTGCTGTCTGCAAACCAGGGAGCCACTGCCTCTCTTGTTGCAATTATTCCCGTACTATATATCCCATATTTTCAACTCTCCACTTTGATCGCGGATTATATTATTCTAAGATTATAAATTTTTAAATTTATTTATTTTATTTGACGGATGATATAAATTTTATCTAGATTAAATAGGATAATATTTTATAATTAAATTTGAAATAGGAAAAAATTATTGACGGCTCGATCATATCCTCAAAACTTCAGATGCCTTTATTATAATCCTTCCTTTTTTTCTCCTTTTTCTTGTCATTCTTGTAAAAGCGATATGCCAAACTTATCAGCTCCAATTCCTAAAAAAAGGTAGATACGAAGAATGAAAAAAGACTAAATCACCTTTTTTTTCATTTCCACTAATATATTATGACCAATCACAAACTTCATGGGTTGCGTAGGATACCATTTTCTGTAAAAGTGATTATTCCGTAACTTTTGCAATATATTTACGGGATAAATTGTTTTTAAAAACAAAACATAGATTTTTTATTTATTTCAGTCATACAATTATCTATAAAAAATTTATAATAATTTTTATGCAGATTTTACGAGAGTTTTTTATTTTTATAACTATTTAAGAGATAAGAAAAATACTCTTAATATTTTCTTCTATTTAAATTGTAAAAGGACGAGAAATTCATTTCTTCGTACTGACACCTTCCATAAAAATGGGAGGAATTGAGATCTCTTACCCACCTACAATTTGACTAATAGAAAATGATCATTTCAATTTTTTAATGCATAAAAATAAAAATCTCTTATTAAAAATAATTCTTGTAAAGAGCTAAAAAAAAAACCATGATTATATCGAAAGTGATAAAAGAAATGAATTTGAGATTTAAATTTTTAATTCATTATTTTAAAAATATGTATAAATTCATGTCTATTATTATTTATCATGGTTTATGCTCCTTATCGAAAATAGTGAATTAAGATGACTCGAATATATATATGATAACGGTGGAGCCGACCCTGGATAGTGAAAGGCACCAGATTTGTATAGAGTCTTACAAATCTGTTTTGACGTATAACGGTGGAATCCACTTTGCATTAAAGTGATGATCATGTACCTAAAATTGCAGATAAAGTAATCATTCAATTAAAAAAAAAAAAAAAGACTGTTTCCAAAACGGGAGTATCATATTCTTTGGGGGTTACCAAAAAGGAAAAGGTGGAGACACAGTTTATAAAAATTAGTTTGATTAATGAACTTTATTATAACAAAAAAAAAAATGTTACTTACTAGTTAGTATTATATGAAACAGAGAAATAATATTTAAAAGTAGTCGTTTTGTTTGAAATGAAAACACAATTAAGTTTGAGGTTTTAATAATGGATCAATTCAATAAATAAAAACACTTATTTAATATAATTTCAGATATTATTTATAAAAAATTTAGCCAAAATCTATGATAAAATTTCAGTATCATTATAATCTCTGTAATTTTAGAGGAGTTATTATTTTTTGATCACTTAGCTTACAAAATGAATAGTAGAAAAATCATCTTATTAAATTTCGTATGTGTAACAAATAAAATTTTCTTGATAAAAGGCCATAAGACTAAACATTTTTTGTAAGGGACCTAAAAAATCAGTTCTCCAATAATTAACGTGACACATATATATTGAAAAAGAAATTTCATAGTGTTGCAGAGCTTCTAGCTTAATAAAGAGAAACAACGTAATTAGGCATACTTTAGTATGATATATATTATTATCACTTATACTTTCAAAATATTACGTTTGTTACCACTTATTAAGAGTTTTCTAACATATATTAAAAAAGATACACTTAGATACATGTATTTTTGCTATCAGATACACTAAAATAGAAGAGAGGCAAGCAGGATGGGGAGGGAGGTGAACGAGATAATCATGTATCCCTGATACCTAAGAATCACACTAGATATACACTAGATACATGCAAATCACACTAGATACACACTAGTCATTTCTCTGTATGTATTTGGTGTGATTCACATGTATCGGGGAAACATAGGAGAGTGACGAGCGAGATTTATTATATATCCTAGATACATGTGAGTCCACTTGAATACAATATATCTAGAACAAATAACATCTATTTTTGACCCATGTAGTAGGAGATACATATATTTGTGTATGTATCCGGACACATCAAAATCTAATAAGATTCGTAATATTACAAACTAATATATATCTATGTAAGTAGCTCCTATATTAATGAAATTTATACAAGTTTCCCAATTCTTTTCTTCTTGTCGACTCTCTAGCTACTTGATTATACACAAACGCTTCAATTAATTAACCCACCATCTTGTCTCTACTCAAGTTAACAACTTTCAATTAAGTATTAATTTACATTGGGTGAATAGAATAAAATTATAATATGATGAACCGTGAACGTACGGTACGGTATGATCAAAGTTGTGAACCAAAACAATTAAAAATAGAAAGAAATTAAAAAAATTAAAAGCTAAAAAAAGTCAAAGGAAACTGAAAATTTGATGATACATAATTGATTAAAACGAGAGGTGAAAAATAGAAAGAAACGATTCTGCAAAGCCTGAGCCATTCTTTATTTATTTACACAAAAATTGCAACCTTATCATGCATTCACACTGAATCACCACTTTTTTCCTCCATTATAATTTACACCCAATGCGTGTCGGATTTCCATTGCATAAGAATTTTTTTTAAAAAAATTACGGTATTTTGAGTCTTAATTACACTAAGTATAGCGACGATTTGACTAATTATTGAACGTTTTAGTAGTTTAAAATATCAAATTCGCTTTGTATCAAAGTATAATTTGATTCATATCTATTGTATTTATATGCTTTATATCAACATAAAGCGAATCGATATACGAATCAATAAATTTTCAAATGAAATTATTTAGATCTTAGTCCATGTATATATGTTCACATCTTACTCATTAAGTAGGTTTATTTTCAATAATTGAATCTTAATAATTCAAATCTTAACCATTATGTACTATGTTCGTTTTTGTTATTTTACAATTACTTAATGGGCTTGAATGGTTAAGATCTATAACAAAATCTTAATATCATTAAGATGTATATTTAAAAATTTCTACAAAGTTGACTGTTCAACGCTACTCTATCTACTTTCACTACCATCCACAACCACCATTTCATCCGCAACTACCACTATCGTTAATGAACACCACCTACTATCCACAACCACCACTATCGTTAATGAACACCACCTACTATCCACAAGCACCATCCTCAACCCAACTCGAATCATCAGTATGACCGTCAATCACCAAAATCAATTGTCTATCACTAGCCATCATTTTCAATCATCACCATTAATCATTATTAAATCAACTAATCACTATTAATAATTATCACCATTAGTCAACATTATATATCAGTAATGCTAGCTATCAATATCATTCCACTACAAACTATCAGCCACCAACAACAACAACCACGAGTAGTTATTACTGCCAACCAATATACCATAAAATACTACGTGTATCCACAACTACCATTATTAATTAACACCATCTCAAATCAACATCCGTACAATTTGTTGTTAGTCATCACCATCACTAATTGACAATAGCCATATAAAATTTTAAAAATATTTAGTGGTATGATATTAGATTAAAATTTAATTTTATATTTAATATTTTTAAACAAAGATAAATTTTACACATGAAGAAGAAAAAAGACATTATTGTTTCAAAAATAACGGCTCGTCGGCAGATTACACATGCATGCACCCATGCTGCATTACTATTCCTTTTTTGGCTACTAATGAAAATATTACAACTATATTTCTGTATTTTATTTTGACTCGTTTTCAAACACACACTAATTATAATAACTGAATTTGAATAAACCTTAAGCACCAGAATTTGTTGCGGACATATATATATATATATATATATATATAATAGAATAAATTTTAAAGTACCAAGTTGGGGTACATTAGTTTATCCTAATAATTTAATAGCAAAAAAAATATTCTAAAACTTACCTAGGGACCGTTCAATAATTTGACTTTTAATTGTTCAGAGCTGTAAATGATGTCAACTTTCTGACTTTAATATCATCAAAACTTTTAAATTCAGGTGGTCAATGTTGAAATCCAACTTCTATTTATGCAATTGTATGGTTTAATATATTGCAATTACAAAGCTGACATTATTCTATGTTGATAATTATCCAAAAAAATATTTATACAATTAAATTATTTGAAATACTATTACGAGTAGCGCTCCATAAGTACGATTGACATCTTAGAAAAATGATAACATATTATCAATCGTATATAATTTAAAACCTTAGGTATATATATGTATATATATAAACAGAAACAATTTGTTATTTTATACTAGTTTGTTGGTCATGGATTTTGGCTACCATTTTTAAAACTTTGAATAGGACTTAATTTTATGCTTGAGTTAAAATATTTATGTGTGCTAGGACTTATTGTCCATGTACATTTGAACTCCATCAATTAGACCGAAAGATAACGAATGTTCTTCTTAGTCAGACAAACATACAAACTTTTTAAAATTTGGGTCAAAGTTTTTGTCCAAAATTATCTTTTTCCTAGCTAGTAATTAATTAAAATGCAACGATTACTTTTTGCCATCGTTGTTCTACCTAGTCAAGACAGACAGCTAACGATATCTTCATGAGATTCTTACGTTGTGAAATCTATATTTTTCGAAAGTAACGAAACTTTCTTGAAGTCAAGGTAGTAATCTAGTCTGAGCTAGAGTCAGAATTTGAAGTTTATGAGTTTAATGTTCTCATCCTCTTAAGTTATTGGGTTCAAAATTAATAATTTGTACAAATTCAAGAAATTTCATACTATAAATTTAAAGTATGAACTAAAATTGCTGGTTCGACTGAATCTGTAATAAACATATTGACTCTGCCTTGAATCCAATTAAGAACACTAAATCAAATAAATAAAACCTAAAATAAGAAAAACATAGTCCAAGAAAAGTTTTAAAAGAATCAATTTGGTTGATAGAGGCAAATATATTAGAAAAAGCATGAGGAAAAAAGGTTGAAAAATATAAAAAGTGAAGCATTACGTAAGGTGTTGGCTGGTGCACGAGGGATGAGAAATTGTAGTGATATATGAGGGTGTCTTTTCGTATAATCCAAAAGCCCATATTGTTGACATTTCATGCACTTGTGTATCTGCCGTTGCATGCGCCGTTTCAATTTTTTAAAATGAATTGGATCACATGCTTCGATACAAATTCTGAGCTTGTTATTTATTATTGAAAATATAATTACATGTTTAATTAGTTTGAATCTCATAAAACATTCTCACAATATCGATTTTTGCCAAGAATTAATTAATTAATTAATCTACTTGTGTGAATCGCGTAAGCTTCAATAAAATCAATATGGTGTTATCTAGGAGTAGTGATGGCCAACTTTTCCTTGGTTTCTTTCTTCAAATTCCATCGGAATACGGTTAAGGAATCTAAATCCTACTTTAACTTTAATTTGTTTTGATCTCCACCCAATTTCAAAATTCTTTCTTTTGATGCAAGTAGAAATATTTTCATGTTGAACTTGTATTCTTTGATCGATCCACACATTTATCTCATAAACTCAATAGTTATCTCCAAATCGTTCTAATTCTTTTATTGTGTCCATAGAATTCTTGCAATCCAATTCCTTTAACATTTTAACTTTGACGTATAATAATAACATTACGTACAAAATCGATTGTAATAATATTTGATATTAATAAATACCCTATATTGGTGAATTATTAAAGCTTAAAATGAGATAAGAAAGGATTGTCTAGATGACAAAGATTGTTTACCTTCAATTTTTTAAGATTATAAATTTGAATCATCTAGACAATAAATAAAAAATAATAATCTTAAATTCAAATCAAAATAGCAAATTATAGTGGTCACAAAAATGGGGTGGTTCCTCTCTATGGGCTGTCTCCTGAAGAGGAAGCGACCTCCCTCATTTGCTACCTATTTGGCTTCTTTTTAGTCGCACAACTCATTAGTCATTTCAAGATTTGCTTTATTAGATTATGTTTTCAGTGTATATCTTCATTCAAAAGCTAATAAAGTTATATATATATATATATATTATTTTTTCATCCGATGTTTGAAGCTTGCATTGAAACTTTGATTAAATTTGAATCGTGTATTGTAGGGCTCATTTGAAGATGACATTATTTTCTCTATACCCAAAATTCGAATCCAAGACCTTTGGTGTAGGATGAAGCATGTACTATAACCCATGTTGATAAAGTTACATATTTATCTACTCCTAATACTCAATATAGTTACTGAAAAAAAATATTACTACTCAATATAGTATATTATATTACTATATGTTAGCAACAAATTTTGAATAAATGGAAAGTAAATACTACAAATAAAATCTGAAGAAATAAGAATATTTTATTGATATTAATGCGGGTACAATTTTGTTCCTCTCTTGATTTTTCTCTTATAAGATTTATCCCTGATTCGAGGATCGTTAGTGATATATTTTGCGAACTAGGATGATTTAACTTTGATCTCTTTATGAAAATTCCATGAATTTACGAAATATTCGAAATGACTTTTCAAGGAATATAGTACCCTTTCCATAGACATAAGCTAGAATTTAGACATAGAGTAGCCTCCAAAAATTCTAATGAAAATCAAATTTTTATAGAATCCCAAATAGAATTAAACACGTCTTACACAATCTCACGAATATTCAATATTTACACTATCATTCATGCCATTTATACTATTTTATTTATTAATGGGCATCACATTCAATCCCAACGTCAGCTTCATCCAACATTTGGCATGCACTTGTTTTTCTTTCAAGTCAACATTTTCACGCTGTTAAAAGAAAGGATCTTGATAATCAGTGGGTCAGTGGGTCATATATATTGACTTTTTATTTCCATAATTCTATTTTTTATATTATATATTCTAAAGTACATGCAATTCATCATGAGGGTTCTTTTTCACTGGAACAATTATTTGTTTATAATAAATTGTTCTAGATGGAGGTGAGATAATCATCAATATAATGTCGTAGTCAAATGTCATCATGTCAAAATGCTGGAGAAGTAACAACAGATACCTCATTATTCATGTGTACCAAACTAGATTGGATAAATGTGGCCATAATTTTTGGGTATATTTACATGTTTTTCCCGACCATAGGTGGAGTTTAGAATTTTAATTTTTAAAATGACTACTTCAAATGTCAGTAACTGAATTTTAAACTTTTAATTTATAAATATTCGTAATAAAAATATATTATCTGTAGAAAAACTATTAGATTCACCTGAAACTATAGCTAGACTTCTAGCTCCGCTCCTGTTTGTCACCTCCCGTTTCCTTTTTATTTTTTTCCTTTACATGGTAAAAGATTAAGGGTTTGTTTGGTATGTGCATGAAGGAAAATATTTTCTATTTTTTTTATTTGATTGATCAAAATATTTTGAAAAGATACAATCACTGTCAAAAAGAGTGATTACCCATCTATGGGGTTAGGAGACAATGCTCCTTTAATTTGGGATACAACAAGCCTATTATCACTTGAATTAAAAGTAACAAATATGAAGTAATTGACTTCTCTTTTTATAGAGGACATAAGCTGTTGAAATTGCACTTATTTGAAAATGTTTACAATCCTTTTGTAGAACAATAGTACGTGCTATTCCTCATATGCATAATAGCTTTTACTAATTATTTCAATAGTGGTACCTGTATTGGGTAAATTGGCTAGAGAACACGACAATAGGGATGAAGGGCATGTGGTGATGAGGTTTGAGTGAAGCAGGAAGTTGACAAGATTAACCTTCTAGAGAAGAGTATATGATGGAGGATTTGTGTCCTAGTGACGTGGCCAAAGAGACAAAAAGCACAGATACATGGATATTGTTGTACAAATCACCCAAGGACATTAGCTGACACTACTAACGATATTGCCACATGGTTAATGTCTATTAGTTTTAGTATTTTAGGGCTCGAGTGAAGCTTTCCTATTGGTTGATGCCCCAGCCTTGTAATTTATAAATAACTTACTTCTTTCATTAGTAAAGGCATTATGATTTCAAGTGATATAATTGTTAGGTTTTAAAGGTGTGAACAAGAAATGAAGGGTTGTGACTCTCCTGTAGGGTTGTGACTACGCCGAAGGATTGTGACCTTTATGAAATGTTGTGTCCTTTCTAAAGGGTTGTGACCGTTTGAAATGTTATGCCTTTTCCAGAGTGTTGTGACCTTTCTGAAAAGTTGTCTTCTTTCCAAAGGATTGTGACCTTTACCATTTGTTGGCTATAAATAGAGAGGTTTTCTCTCATTTTTCGGCATCAAATTCTTCCCTTCTTTTACATACATTTCTTACAAAAAAAAATCGATCGATCATGTCTGTATGTGTGATTCGTTGCTGTCATTTTGAGTTCGTTGAAATTATCGAAGTTTGAGGTACCACTACTTCTTTAATGACAAATCCGTTTTATCTTGGGAGGAATCAATCTGCAACCTCGGGTACTTGAGGGAATTAAATTTCTTAAGGATACACAGTGGGTTCTGTGGACTCGGATAGTTCTTTGTGTTTTTCTTTTCATCTTTTATTATTTCTGGTTTGCTAATCTGAATACATGATATAACAAGCTTAAGAAATTTATATTGATGGTATTTTCTGTGGTAAGGAAATTACTTTTATTTTTTGTGTTTTTTTTGTTGGAAAGAAAAAGAAGAAAAAGAGAATTATTTTATCATATGATAAAAGAGATTTGGGATGAATTAGTACTACTTTAATATGTTCGAGTATATTTTTTGTAGTAAGTTTTCCTTGGATGGGTAAGTTTATTTTTATTTTCTTCCCAAGTGCATTCAAGCATTATTGCACCCTTCAGTTTTCTTTTCAATGTGAAAAACTATTTTGTGCATAAAGGCTAAGATGAACACTTTAATTTTTTCCCTATATTCTTGGTTTTATATAAGGGATAAGGGTTTGAAAAGTACCCCAACTTTGGTCGGATTTGCTGTTGCGATACTAAACTTTCATAAGGACCTATTACCTCCCTAGGCAAATATATATGTTTAAAATACGGTATTAAATAGTCTATGGAGGTAATAGGTCCTCATGAAAGTTTAGTATCGCAACAACAAATCCGACCAAAGTTGGGGTACTTTTCAGACCCTTATCCCTTTATATAACTATGAGAAGAAGTAAATGAACAAACGTTGTCTCCTAACAATATTTGAGCATGAGTTTAGTTTCTTGTTGAAATTAAATGTCTTCTTGAGGAAAATAGGAATATGATGGAAACCGAGAAAAGGAAAAAAAAAATTAGCAAGAAAAGTGACTTGCATGGAATTATTGTTGATAGATAGAATATGATTCAATGAGAGTAAAAATCAGGTTCTATCTTTATTTCCCTTGATTATTATTTTCATTTTCTATCCTTTATAAGTTACGAAATTTATTTCATAAATGTTAGGATAGATGGTCATTATGTGATGATCTCAGAATATGTCTTTATTATTATTAATATGTATTCTGTTTAGAGGAGGAAAAATAAACTTTTGTAGTTTTCTACTCCATGTGAAATTTGATTGTGTTTGACTTTTGGAGTTTTTTTTTTTTTTACTCTTTTGGTTTGAAGAATATAAGAACTTCACGAACAAATCAGATTGTGCATTGGTTTGAAGAATATAGAAACTTCACCAATTTGTTAAATATTCTGTTTGAATGAATATTCTGACTTGAAGAATACAAAATCTTCGTCAGGAATATTAAGGCTAAATGATTGAAAAAGATAAAATCTTCATTGTTAGCTTGAAACAATGTTGTATTTGAGGTTTCTGGAGATTAAAACCTTTTTGGTTTACTACTCTGTCTGAATGTGAAACTGATTCGAAGAATATTAAAACTTCATCAGAATTCAAGGTTCATTCTGTTAACGATTAGAAGAATATAAAAAC